>PVKM010010728.1:0-34444 GCA_004027735.1 Carollia perspicillata | reverse complement strand
TGCCTTTTGACCCAGCAATTGCACTGCTAGGATTATATCCCGAGAATCCTGAAACACCATTCCAAAAGAACCTATGCACCCCAATGTTCATAGCAGCACAATTTACAATAGCCAAGTATTGGAAGCAACCTAGGTGCCCATCAGCAAATGAATGGATCAAAAAACTATGGTACATATACACAACGGAATTCTATGTGGCAGAAAGAAAGAAGGAGCTCCTACCCTATGCAGCAGCATGGATGGAACTGGAAAGCATTATGCTAAGTGAAATAAGCCAGGCAGTAAAAGACAAATACCATATGATCTCACCTTCAACAGGAACCTAAGCAACAAAACAAACAAGCAAGCAAAATATAACCAAAGACATTGAAATAGAAAACAGGATGACAGTAACCAAAGGGAGAGGGGAGGGAATTTCAGGGGAAAAAGGGAAGGGATTACAGGAACAAGTATAAAGGACACATCGACAAAAACTAAGGAGGGTGGAAATGGGAGGGAGGTGGGGAGCACTTGGGGGGTGGACTGGGACGGGAGTAAAAGACAGAAAACTATACTTGAATAACAATTAAATAAAAAAATAAAGAAAAAAAAGAATAGCGAGCCCAGAAATAAATTCACACATAGAGGGTCAAATTATTTATTTATTTATTTATTTAATCCTCACCTGACGACTGTTTTTTTCATTGCTGAGAGACAGAGACAGAGAGAGAGAGAGAGAGAGAGAGAGAGAGAGAGAGAGAGAGAGAGAGAGAGAGAGAGAAACATCGATGTGACAAACGTCGATTGTCTTCTTGCATGTGCCCCAGCTGGGGATTGAACCCACAACTGCAGTATATGCCCTGAATAGGAATTGAACTGCAACCTATCAGTCTATGGGGCAGTGCTCCAATAAACTGAGCCCCAATGGCCAGGATTGGCCAAACTATTTTTGACAAAGATTTCAAGACAATTCAATAGATGAGAAGACAACTTTTAAAAAACAAATGGTGATGGGGAAACTGGCTATCTAAATAAGTAAGAATGAATTTGTACCGTTACCTAATACCACATACAAAAATTAACTCACAATGCATTGATGACTTAAATATAACAGTTCAAACTATAGAACTCCTTGAAGAAAACTTAGAGAAATAATTTTTGACATTGAATTTGGTAATGATATTTTAGATATGACACCATAAACACAGATAATGGAACAAAAATTACCTATATTGGACTTCATCTAAATTAAAAACTATTGTGCATCAGAGAACATTATCAACAGAATAGACAGACAACCTATGGAATGGGAGAAAAATGGGAGAGATTAATATTCATAATATATAAAGATGTCCTGCATAATATATAAAGATGTCCTGAGTAACAAAAAACTGAACAACTCAATTTAAAAGTGGGTGAAGAACAACTCAATTTAAAAGTGGGTGAAGGACATATAGATGGCCAATAGTATTGTGGTTCTTCCAAAAATTAAATATAGAATTACCACATAGTTAACCAAGTTCACTTCTGGGTAAGCCCAAAAGAATTTTAAAAGGGATTAAAGAAGATATTTGGACATGCATGCTCATAGCAACATTATTCACATTATCCAGAATGTGTAAACAATGCAAATGGCTATCAATAGATGAATGGATAAACAAATTATTGTATATGCATATGGTAAAATATTATTTAGCTTTAAAAAGTAAAGAAAATTCTGATAAATGGTATAAATGGGTTAATCTTGAAGACATTATGACATATAAAACAAGGCAGACACAAAAGGACAAATATTGTATGATTTTACACATGAGGTACCTAGAGTAGTCAAATTCATAGATACAGGAAATAGAATAGTGTTTGCTAGGGACTAGGTGCAGGGAGGAGTGGGCAGTTAATGATTAATGGGTAGAAAATTTCAGCCTGTGAAGATGAAGAAGTTCTGGATATAGGTGGAAATGATGGTTGCAAAACAATGTGAATGTATTTAAGATCACTAAGCTATACAGTTAAACTGTTTAAAATGGTAAATTTTATATTATGTTTATATATATTTTAATTTAAATTATTTTATTGTTGTTCAATTACAGTTGTCTGTATTTTCTGCCCACCCCTCCCCCTCTTCCCCTCCAAACCCTCCTCCCTCCCTTGTTTCCACCCTCCCCCTTGGTTTGTCCATGTGTCCTTTTAGCAGTTCCTGAAAACCCTTCTCCCCACCGTCCCCTCCCCTCTCCCCTCTGGCTCTTGTTAGATTGTTCTTAATCAGAATAAAAAATGTCAACTCAGTTCACTACATAAAAATAATCAAAGTGTAAAAATCAAAGTTTTAAAAAAGTATTTTATAAAAATAAACACACATTTTATGATAAATGTTTTCAGTTACTTACTATTAGAAGAGATTTTCCTCAACATCATGTAAAGCATATACAAACAAAACAAGGCAAAACAAAACAAACCCCAAATTCTAGCTAACATTTTGCCTAATCTTAAGATACTAATTGCTTTCCCATTAAGATAGGGAACAAGATGAGTATTTATGCTCTCGCTGCTCCTATTCAATATTGTATTTGATACCCTAGCCAGTGTAAAAAGGCAAGAAAAAACAAATAAAAGACATAAAATTAAAAACAGTTATACTTATATATAAAGAAACAAGAGGATTGTATACATGGAAACTCTCATAGAATATATGTTTTAAAAAACCCTACTGGAAATCAGAAGTAAATTTAATAAGTTGGATACAAGGTCAACAAACAAAAATCAGTTGTAATGCCATATAGTGGAAACAAATTAAAAAATGAAATTTCAAATAACCATTTATAATACCATAATAATTCATGATTTATGTAAGATAAATTCAACAAAATATGTTCCAGATCTGTACAGTGAAAACTACAAAACATGATTGAAAAAAATTATTTTGAAAACCCCTAAATGAATGGAAATATATATGAGGGGTGCCCCCAAAGGCCAGAATTACATTCTGGAGGGCAGGCCCCTTATAGTACAGACTTTCCCTGCTAGGTGAGTGTTCTAGGAACCTATCTGTGTCAGTGACTAGCTGGCATTGTTGTGACAGGCCGCATTCAGCTTCAGTGAATTTTTTTGAAGATTCAGCGCATTTGCCCATTCCATGATGGGTGATTTATGGTGCATCTGCCCATACTGTGCTGAGTGTTCAGCAGTTTTTGACCAAAACCAGCATGATCCCTGTGATCCACTTCCCTATTCACCTGATCTCACTCTGAGCAATTCCTTTCATTTCCCTGGATGAAAAAGTACTCAAAGGGAAACATTTTGCTGATGTGGAAGAGGTGGGAAAAACTGCAGAAACACTGAAAGGCATCAAAGTCAACATGTTCAAAAACTGTTGTGAGCAGTGGAAAAATCTTGATAGGTGTATTGCATCAAGTGGAGAATACTTTGAAGGTGACTGAAGTTTAAACATATAAGAATACAGACACATTTTTTAATAAATAAATTCCTTTTTTGCCCCCCCCCCAATTTTGTTGAGGTATCAACTTTCCTAAAATTGACCTACAGATTTAATGTGAAATCCTAGGAGACATTTTTTTTGTAGGAATTAACAGGATATTGTAAATACTATATGGAAATACCCAAGGCTCCACAATGCCCAAAAACAATCTTGAAAACGAAGAGCAGTGGAGAACTTACATCTCCAAGTTAACAACATACATTGCAAAAATACTTTATGGAGACTTCAGAGATAGAACAAGATATATAGTCCAATTGATTTTATACAAATGTGCTAATGGAATTCAAAGAGAAATGGATGTCTTTGTAACAAATCGAATTGGACCAACTGGATATTTGTTAGGAAAAATTTTACTGCTATCCTTACCTCTTAACACACACCAAAAACTATCACAAAAACAGAACAAAGACCTTAAAGTAAAACGTAAAATTATAAATTTTGTGTAATAAAACACAGAAAAGATCTTTGTAATCATGAGTTAGGCAAATATATCTTAGAACATATAAACCTTAGCCAAGGTCAGAAAAAAAAGCTAAACTGGAATCCAACAGTAATTTCAATACAATAATAAGGATAGTAAACCTTGTTGTTTGAAATTTATTATTAAGAAAATGAAATGGCCAGTAACAGACTAGAACAAAATATTTACAACAGATATATTTTAAGAAATTGTATCCAGAACATATTTTTAAAAATTCTAGCTACAGCTTACACAATTTACATGAAGTTTAGGTATGACTGATATTAACTATCCCTCCTGTGAGCTAGAATAGAATCTTCCACCAACCTTTCAGCATTGTCTTTGTAGAGCAATGATAAAGCCACAGAGAAAGAAGTAGTTGTCAGAAAGTTTCTGTGTCATGTCCATTTTAAAAGCCTATCATTGTCCTTATGCTTATTTCTAAAAATAAGGCTCAATTAATTTTTGTTCAATTTATTTTTAAAACTTGTTCAGAGATTCTTTAAAATAGGAAAATGTTCTTAGAAAAGGGTTTCCTCCTCTGTACAGAGCTTGCACTTTCAAAGCTCACCACTTATATCCCTCCAGCTTTCCAACATTGTCTGCAATTCCAAATAAAACTATAGAAGTTAGGTCTATAAATACTTCTTTTGCCACAAGAGAAATTTGTTAAAATATATTTTGTTGATTACACCATTACAGTTGTCCCATTTCCCTCCTTTGATCCTCTCTGCCCTGCACACCCCCTCCCACCCCCATTCCCCTACCTTAGTTCATGTCCCTGGGTTGTACATATATAAGTTTTCCACAAGAGAAATTGATGCTAGAGGGAAGGCAGATGTTTTGTCACATACAATTTGTAAGTTTTAATCTTTGTTCCATGCATCAGACTTGTTTCTACTGGTGCAGCTCATAGACTGTGTTAGGATAAATGCCCTGTCCATTCCCAGGCTTCCTCCATCAATGTTTGCATTATGACTGATAAGTTTTTACATTGTAGAAGGGCCAGCAATCATAATATTGACTGAAAATAAAATAACATACACTCATCTCAGATGGAAGAAATGGTACAATGGTCATTTTTGGACTTCTCTATTGGTGTCAGTTTGAGCTGTGAACTGGCCAGAGGGGTTAGGCTTTATGATTTAGATAAGTAGAAGTGATCTACAAAATATTACAATACCTGGGTAGTTATGAAGAAGCTTAAATACTGAAAGAGGGAAGGGGGAGAGAGAGAGAGAGAGAGAGAGAGAGAGAGAGAGAGAGAGAGAGAGAGAGAGAGAGAGAGAGAGAGAGAGAGAGAGAGAGAGAGATACCTGAATGGCATCCAGAGGCTTGCTAAGGTAGGACAAGATACATGGCCTAGAATTCAGGAGACATTGATTATTATAAGAGTTACCATATCTTGACTGACTTTAGCATTATAGGAACATTAGCTTCAAGAATGATGTATTATTACCCCCTTTGAATTAATGAGAAGATTGAGGCATGGAGGGGTTAAATACCTTATCCAGGATAATAGAGTTTGTGCATGGCAGATGTGCCATCTGAACGTCATCTTTCTTACTTTAAAGCCATTTTATTGTTTCCCATAAAAACAGGATTTATGAATTTTGATTCCATCAGACAGACTATTTGTTCTCTGTACTATTTTATATTATTTTCTGGGTGTAGGTGGCCCAGGAACAGCTGTTATTGATCTGACTGTGAAGGAGGCTAAAGGTCTCAGGTAAATCTTGATCTGGATAAGACAGGGATAGAAGATTTGGGTTATCTTCTGGTAAAGCTCTGCTTGTTTTTATTATGAATGTACAGCTACATTCCTGCCAATAGACAACTTCAGTGCTTAACACTGTTAATAGATATACCTTAGATTTCTATGCATGTTTTGTTGAATAGAACAAGGGCTGAAGTGTTTAACTCCAATGAGTTGATCTTTTTCAGTGTTCTAAAAAAATGCAGATATTTTAGCTTACCAAACTGTCACCAAGAGTGCCAATAGAATCTTGGAATTGAAAGAGACTATAAGAGGTGAAAGACGACACAGTTTAGCCCTTGCGTTCCAGCCTTAAAGTATATTAATTGTTAACAGGGGTTGAATATTGCTCCTGTTCTTCATGGGAAGCCATTTCTAGGAAACAATTCTTATTATTTAGGAATGTCCAAACTAGACAAGATCAAATGAGATTGCCCAATGGAATTATTTCATTTTACAGACAAGGGGAAAAGCCACACCTCCTTTTTATAAGACCACACCGATTGTTGAATGATGCTATGGGTTTTTTCCTTCTGGGAATAATAGTGAACCTTTAGATTAAAATCATGTCAAAGCTATTTCAACTCTAGCCCATGAAATCTGAGAAAGTGTTACTTTTTTGCTTCTCCTATAGGGAGGATGGTGTTAGAGCAACGGAAGGTGAGTGTGTGTATGCGTGCACGTGCATGCTCGGACCTGTGCGTGCTTGGACATGAGTGTGCATGTTGAAGATTGCAAAACTGTAATTGCTACTGGCTTTGATAAAGAAATGCCATGGACTTGAGCATTTGAGTTAGACTGAAAATGACTTTCTGCCAAAAAAGGCTCTCTACATATTTTTGGCTAGTGGCAAATGCAAGATAGGATCATTCTTGTTCCAGAACCACCAACAATGCATACCAGTCATGGTTACTAACCTGCACTCCAGGGGTGAGGAAGCTGGAATTTTTTCACATGGACTGATCCTGGGTTTGCCTAGAAGAAAATACACACTTCCAAATACCTTCCACATCTGGATCCCACACTGTGACTTGGCAGTCAAACTGCTTTAAAAATGTTGCAGCATTGTTAGATAACCTGCCAGAATATGTTGAAATGGTACATAGTTTGGAATATTCCACATATGGGTAAGTATATAAGTTCTTAAATGCTGTTTTTCCTGTCCTTAATCTGGCAGAGAAATATAAACATATAATCAGAAGTCGCAGCAACGTGGTTCATATTTAGCATATTTATTCATCTTTGTTTTAATTATATTTTCTAGGAAAGTACCATTTAAAATGTACACTGTTTAATGTAATAGCCAAATTGCCTGGAAAATCTTGTACATAAGAGAAATCTCTAATGCAATATATTTTCAGTGTGTACATTTCTCTATATACTTGCAATTATATTTTTCTTTGGGGATTTCTCTGGTTCAATGCTAGTGAAAGCCTGGAACACTTTATTGAGAAGGATTCTGAAGTTTCACCAGGGCTCTTAGTGGGAAAGAGTTCCCTGAGTGATCAGTGATTTTGGCATTAATGTGAAAAGGAAGAATAGTAAAAAATGCACATATTAGTACATTTGACAAATTTATTTTTCTAATTTCTTGTTTTTTTTTTTGAATAGGTAATATATTAAGATGGTAAACCATGAAAATGGTACAGAAGAATATATGAGAAATCATTTTCCCTTCCATTATTCTCCCTCTTGTTTTCAGGGGCCACCTCCTAGAAGCGACTGTTGTTCCAATTTCTTCCAGGGACATTGTAGGATTTTTAAAGCATTTCTGTATATATATATATTCACTTTTTACACTATTGTAGCATAATATATGTATTTTTCTGCACTATGTATTTTTAAATGGTGAATTTTATGTTGTATATAGTTTACCAAAATTTAAAACTTAATATGACACCCCAAACATTGTATTGTGCACTTAAATGGGTGAATCATATGGTATATGAATTATTAATATAGTTGGATTGAAATGTGTCATATTTGTTATTGTTTTTTATTAGTTGTCCTTGTTCTTTGTTCTTATTTTTGTTTTCCACTCTTCTTTTTTGTCTTTGTGCCTGTAATCAAGCATTTTTTATGACTCAATTTTCCCCCCTTTCTTCACATATCAGCAATAGTTCTTTCTTTAGTTCTTTCTTTCCCTGTAATTTGTTTATTTTTATTTTAAAAGTATTTTTATGGTATTTTCATCATCATTTAACCCCCTTATACTCCTCTACCCCCTGCAATCACCATAAAATTTGTAATACACACTTAACACCTAACACAAGCCCACTTTTAAATAACATTAGACCACCAATGTTCTTTCTTTATATAGATTCAAATTTCTGATATATCATTTTCCTTCTGTCTTAAGAGCTTCTTTCAACATTTCTTGCCAGGCATGTTTACTGACAACAAATTCCCTCAATTTTTATTTGTCTGAGACAGTTCTTGTTTCTTATTCAATTTTGAAGGATAATTTCTTAGGGTACAGAATTATAGATTGGTGGGTTTTTTTCTCTCAACATGTAAAATAACTCACTCCACTCTCTTGTTTGGATGGTGCTGAGAAGTCTGATGTAATTCTTAGCTTTGTTTCTCTAAGGCAATGATTTTTAACCTTTTTCATCTCATGGCACACATAAACTAATTACTAAAATTCTGTGGCACACCAAAAAATATATTTTTTGCTGATCTGACAAAAATAGGTACAATTTTGATTCATTCACACAAGATGGCTATTGTTATGTTGGCTATTATCATTTGTTTATTTGACCATCTAAGGGAAAAAAGGTCAGTGTTTTTGAGTGAATAGTCAGGTATTGCATGTTTTTAAAAATTCTTGTGGCACACTGCTGTGCCAGGGACCATCAGTTGAAAATCACTGCTTTAAGGTAAAGGGTTTTTCCCTCTAACTTCTTTCAAGATTTTTCTTTTTCTTTTGATTTTTCTGAAGTTTAAATATGATATGCCTTGATGTACTTTTTTTTTTTTTGTATTTACACAGATTGGCTCTGGGGTTTGGTGTTTGATACTAATTTGGGTAAATTCACAATCCTATTGCTTCAAATGTATTTTCTATTCCATTTTTTCTTTTCTTTTTCATCTGATATTCTCATTATGCATAAATTATACCTTTTATGGTTGTCCCACTGTTTTTGGATATGATTTTCTGTGGTTTTTTTTTTCAGTTTTTTTGCCTTTCGGTTTTGGAAGTTTCTATTGATACATCCTGGAGCTCAGGAATTCTTCCTTCAGCTATGGCCATTTTTTTGGTAATGAGCCCTTTAAAGGCATTTATCATTTCTGTTACAGTGTTTTTGATCTCTGGAATTTTTGTAAAATAATTTTTTTCAATTACAGTTGACATACAACATTATATTAGTTTCAGGTGTATGACCCAATGATTAGACAGTATATAACTTAATAAGTGATTGGCTCAATAAGTCTAGTACCCATTTGATATCATACATAGTTTTAAAAAATATTACTGAGTATATTCTCTATGCTGTACTTTACATCCCTGTGACTATTCTGTAACTACCAACTTGTACTTAATCTCTTCAGCTTTTTTACCCATGCCCCCAAATGCCCTTCTATCTGGCAACCATCAAAATAATCCCTGTACCTATGAGTTGGTTTCTGCTTTGCGTGCTTGTTTGTTTTGTTTTTTAAATTCCACGTATAAGTGAAATCACCTGGCATTTGTCTTTCTCTGTCTGACTTATTTTACTCAGCACAACACCCTCCAGGTCCATCCATGTTGTTGCAGGTAAAAAGATTTCATTCCTTTTTATGGCTGAATCATACTCATTGATATTGGTATGAATCATAATCATTTTTAAAAAGATTTCATTTTTTTTTATTGCTGAAGTTTATATGCGCCACTTCTTTATCCACTCATCTATTGCCAGACACTTAGGTTGCTTCCATATCTTGGCTATTGTAAATAATGTTGCAATGAACAACAATGAAAAAAAATTAAAAAAATAATGCTGCAATGAACATATGGATAAATGTCTTTTCAATTTAGTGCTTTGGGTTTCTTTGGATAAATACCCAGAAGGGGAACTGCTGGATCCTTCTTTGTGTCTTGTTATATAGCCTTTGTTTTAAAGTCTATTTATCTGGTATAAGTATTGCTACACAAGCTTTTCTGGTTGTTTGTTTCTTTCCATTTTCATGAAATATCTTTTCCCATCCCTTTACTTTCAGCCTGTGTATGTCTTTTGATCTGAAGTAAGTCTCTTGTACACAGCATATGTAAGGCTCTTGTTTTGGTATCCATTTAGCCTCCACATATCTTTTAAATGGAGCATTTAGTCCATTTGTATTTAAAGTAATCTTTGATAGATATTTATTTATTCAACTTTATTATTTGTATTTTTGATCTTTTTAAAAATCTTCTTAAAGAAAACCCTTAAACATTTCTTGTAATACTGGTTTGGTGATCATGAATTCCTTATCTTTTTCTTTTGGGGGAAGGCCTTTATCTGTCCTTTGATTCTAAATGATAGCTTTGCCAGGTATCTTGGTTGTAGGTCTTTGTTTTTCATCACTTTGAATATTTCTTGCCAATCCCCTCTGGCCTACAAAGTTTCTGTTGAGAAGTCAGCTGACAGTTTCAAGGGAATTTTTAAGATTCTTTCGCTGTCTTTAAACTTCGGCATTTTCATTAAGACCTATCTTGGTGCGGGCCTTTTGCGTTCATCTTGTTGGGACTCTCTGTGCTTCCTGGACTTCTATGTCTATTTCCTTCACCAGACAAGGTAATTTTTGGTCATTCTTTCTTTTTTTCAATCCTCATTCAAAGGTTTTTTTTTTTTTTAATTGATTTTAGAGAGAGAGGAAGGGAGAGAGAGGAGCAACATTGATTGATTGTCTCCTGTACCCACCCCAACTGGGGATCAAACGCACAGCATAGGTATGTGCCCTGGCAGGGTGTCAGACATGCAACCTTTTGGTGTATGGGATGATGTTCTAACCAGCTGGTCCACTCTGCCAGGGCCCATCATTATTTCTTCAAATACATTTTCAATTTGTTGCTCTCTGTCTTCCTCCTTCTGGCACCCCTATGATGCCAATGTTGATATGCTTGATGTTGTCCTGGAGCCTCTTTATACTATCTTCAGTTTTTTGGATTTTTTAAAATTTTACTGTTCTTACTGTTTCTGCCTCCTTGTCTTCTTTGTCTTATTTGATCCTTTGCTTCTCTGCTCTAATTTGATCCTTTGCTTCTCTGCTCTATTGTTAATTCCCTGTCATGTATTCTTCACTTCTGACTATGTTCTGTTTTTGTTTCTATGTTTTCTGCCTCTGTTTTTGTGTTTCCTGTTTCTTTGTTGAAGTTCTCACTAAGTTCATCTACCCTTCCCTCAAGTTCATTGGGCATCCTTATAATCAGTGTTTTGAACTCTGAATCTAGTGGACTGCTTGTTTCTATTTTGTTTAGTTCTTTTTCTGGAGTTTTGTTCGGTTTCTTCATTTGGGCCATGTTTCATTGTCTCCTCATTTTGGCAGCCTCCCTGTCTTTGTTTCTATGTATTAGGTAGAGCTGCTACACCTCCCAGTCTTGGGAGGGTGGCCTTATATAGTATGGGTCCTGTAGGGTCCAGTGGCACAGCCTCTCCATTCACCCGAACTGGGCACACCAGGTCCACCCCATGTGTGGGCTATGTATAATCTCCTGTTGTGATTGAGCCTTGATTGCTAGTGGCACCTTAATGGGAGGGATTTATCCCCAGGCCGATTGGCTGGGAGGACTGTAGGTGACAACATCGGGGGATCAGCTGTGTAGGGTCCCACTCTGCAGAGCAGGACTTACTTCAGCATGGCTCTGGTGCCTGCTGAATCTTCCCTTTGAGTGTGTCAGTTGTGGTGCTTAGAGTTGGCCTGAGGTGGTCCACTGGATGTGCTGGCTCTGAGGCCTTCTGGGAGGTTCAGGTCAAGGTCAGTTACCATCTGTGTCTTGCTCAGGGACACGCAGCAGGAGTTGCAAAACAATCTGTAGGTAGCTGGTACTTGTGCTGGGCTTAGAGGTGCCCAGGACAGGCTGAGTTTCAAATTAAGGCTGGCTGACTCTAGTCTGTGGCCTGGGGCCAGTTAACGAGTGATATGGGACATGTTAAGGACAGACGCTGCTTATTTGAGAGATTTGAGGAATTTGGAAGCATGAGCCAAGATAGGCCATTTGTATGAAAAAGACACTGGAAAAGGCTTGGGTGGGCCTACAAGTTGGATGGGGCGGAGTCTCAGGGAGTCAGCAGGGCGGAGCGAACAACGTCAGCCAGGTTGATGGAGACTTATATATGACACCTGCCTGCCAGCTTTTTTTGCGGGAGGACTCAGTAAAGAACCTTCCTCCTGGGAGAAAGCTGTCCTTTCAGCTCTCATCTGATACCTGGAGATTCAGTTCCTTCCTGATTGTCCCTGGTAACTTCGAAGCTACTGCTCAGCACTGGATCTCAGAGCCAGTAAGTTTGAGTAAGTCTGTGAATGGGCCTTTTAACAAAAATGCCTGGGACTCCAGGAGACCTCTGTCTCACTCAGTCACAATTGTTGCTGGTTTTCACAGCCACAAGTCATTGGGACTACTTTTCCCGGCAATGGAATCCTGGGCTGGAGATCCTGGGCTAGGACCCTTTGTTTCTCAGGGGAGGTCTTGTCCAGCATTTCTCCCTCTCTCTCTCTCTAAAAGAATTTCTGCTTACATTCCACGTATATTCTTACATGTTGTCTACTTTTTGCATTAGAGCCCTTAACCATATCCGAGTGTAGTTCTAATGCTTTATTTGTCTCTTAAACTGTATTTTTTGCCTTTTAGTATGCCTTGTAATTTTTTGTTGAAAGCTGGACATAATATACCGTGCAAAAGGAACTCTGGTAGATAGATCTTTAGTAATATGGTGGTAAGATGTGGGGGGAGAGGACAAATGCTATAGTCATGTGGTTGGGTTTTAGTCTTTTGTGAGCTGCTGCTCCTGGGCTGGGAACCTTGTAAGTGTCTCTCAGTTTTATCCTTCTGTTAACTGAGACAGGGTATCTAGGGGGTCAGGACTTGGGTATTTCCCTTCTTCCAGGTCAGTTAGTCTTGCTAAATTGCCCGGAGGTTGGGCTCTGCTAAAATAGTTTCTCTTGAGGGCAGGCCTTGTTAAAAAGAGACAAATCTTCTCTGGCATATTTCATAATGGTTACATTTTTCCTTCCCTTGTGGGAAGCACAAGGAGATTTTTCTTTCATATGTACTGTGACAACCTTGTAGAGCTCCTAGATGTAAATCTCACAAAAGTGTGGAACTTCCCTATGAATTTGCCCTCCTTGGAGTTTTTAACTCTCACATAAGTCCAGCACTGAACCGCCAACAATTTGCAAATTCATCAATTCATCAGTACAAATATTCCTACCTTTGGTACTGGTTTCCACTTGGGTTTCTGCTCCAGTAAGTTGTGATTACCTGTATCTATCTGCCTCTCTGTCACTCCAGTTTTGGGGGCCATGCTTTCCCCTCACTTCTCTGACTTAGCTAAGAAAAATAGTTGATTTTCCAGTTTGTTTAGTTTTTTAATAACTGAGTTTTGCTAAATGTGGTCATATTGCTTTCTAAAAATGTGGCAGTTATTAATCTCACCATTGATTAATAAAATCTCATCAGTTTGGAGTGTTATTTTTTTGACTATTGTATTAAGCTGAAAAAAAGGAAAATGCAAGATTGCTTTGATTCACATCTATTTGATTGTTAAGGGGTATGAGCACTTTTCTGGTGTTCATTTACTCATTTTACTTAGTGAAAAGACCATGTACTTTGGGGCCAAACTCATCTAGATTTAAATTTAGCTCCCTCACTTCCAAACTTTGGTATCTCAGCTGAAAAAATGTGTATAATAATACTTGCTGTGTAAGATTTATTTGACAGTTATACATATGGCATATAAAAAACCTAACTTTGGGACTGATTAAATGAATTACACCTACTATTATTATTTCCCTTTGTGTGAGTTATTTATCACATTTTTTGGTGAAAAATTATATTGAGTAGAAATATTGAAGAGCCTGGATGAAAACTGAAATAGGAGCAGGAGACATTAGCCTTAAGACCTTGACCAAATCACTTAATTGCTCTTAAGTGTGAATTTCCATGTAAAAGTCAAGAAAAAATCAATTTCTACCTTGTCCACTTTGTTTTTGTGAGGATTGAATAAAATAACAGAGGTGACAGAACTTGATAAAAACTAATGTCAAATATTTTTACTATTAATATCATGATGAAGAAAAGTATATGCTCGAAATTCTTATAGCTAAGACGGTCATCCAAGATCTACTATCCCTTTCCCTAACAGTCTAAATTTTGAGAAGATCAGTGTGGACTGTAGTTCCCTCAGGGAACTCTCCATGTCAGCAGTGATTTAAAGGGAGGAGGGGATTAGAAGGTTAGTTTTGATATAGAGTATCCCTACAGAAAGAACACATAACATGAAGCAATTTAGGACACATACAGGAAACTTAAGTTTGCATATACTTATTGAGAATAACTCAAAATAAGCTAAAGTCACCTCATGGAAAATACCTAATCCCTGGACCTTAGGGAGTCAGGATCACAGGACCTTTTGATGTCTCAGAACAAAGAAATGTAAGAAGCACTGTAATGACTCATCATCACAGTAAAATATTCATAAAGGAAAGCGGGTACAGTTAAAATGAGCCAACATGGTGGAGCATGGGGGTCAGGAATGTCATTTCTTTAGGCAAGCAGACTGGAATGCCAATCTTGTTTTCATCACTTATCAGCTGAATACCATTGGGCAGATTGTCCCCGTTTCCTATAAAGTGAGACTTATAGTTCTTACCTCAAAATGTTGTTATGAGAGTTAAATGAGAGACAATAGTGCTTCTAACATGCTTACCTCATACAGTTCCTAATACACAGTAAGCACTTCTAATTAAAAGACAAATTTAAATGACAATCCTTCAATCAAAATACATTTATTAAAGCCTTATTTTGTGTCAGATTTGGTTCTAGGACCTAAGAATGTATTAGTGATCCAAAGAGGCAAAGTTGTTGTTAATAGATATTATTTTCTTGTATGAAAATAAAGTCAGTAAACAAAATGTAATTATATACGTGTGTGTGTGTGTGTGTGTGCAAGCATGTCTGTGTGCAACAGAGAGGGGAAGGAGGGAGGGAGAGAAGGGATAGAGAAAGAATGCTATACCAGATATTGATAAGGGCTATTTTAGTTAGGGAAGAATGGGGAAGTTTCTTTGATCAGGTGACATTTGAGCAGAGATCTAAAAGAACTGAGGGGGTAGGTCACATAGCTATCTGGGAAAAGAGAATTCCACGTAAGTAGGAATAACATTTGTGAAAGCTTTGAGGACAGAATGTGCTTGGAAAATAGGAGGCACAGGAAAAAAGGCAGTGTGACTGGAGTGGAATAAACTGGAAGAAGGAGGTAGGAGCCGAGGTCTTAGAAGTAGTGGTGATGGTGGTGTGGGTTGGAGGAGCATGCAGACTTTTTCAGACAAGGCCTTGTAAGCCAGGTTAAGAGAGGAGAAGCTACTAGGGACTTTTGAACAGAGGAATTACATGATCTTACGTTTATTTATATACTGTCTACATAAGCTTCATCTTTCATTCTAAATTCTTTATTAGTCATTTCTGGGCTATACTTCATTACTCTGTTTAGAAGTCAAAGAGCATGATCAAACAGTTTAGACAGTTTTATATAATTATTATTAGTGATAATTATGTTTAATAATAATAGTATTATTGATTTTAAGCATCATCATAAGAAGAAAAATAGCAGCAAAACTAACAACAATGTCCATAAATGCTACCACTTAGTGCCTGCTTTGTGTACTCTATGTAGTACATTATTTCACACAATGTTTACCACTACCTATGAGGAAGTACTGTTATTTTTCCTATTTCAATTTGCAGAAACATCGACATGAATCACTTAATCTCCATTTATCTTGTTTTGGTATAAAATGACAACATAATAATATACTGATTTATTTGGCTTATTTGCTTTTGACAAGCAGTAATAGTGGCTTAAGCCATTAGCAAATATTAATAGAGTGCACTATATTCTATATACCATACTAAATGTTTTATATACATTATCTCATTTAATCCATGCAGTAACCCAGACAAAGAAACTGGAATTCAGTGACGTGAAGCAACTTATCCAAGATCACACAGGTAAGCGGTAGAACCCTGCATTCATCTGTCTCCAGGGCTTGCATTTTTAACTACTGGTATATGACTAAATGTAGGGGAAAATATATTGATGCATTGAAAATCTTTTAAAGTGTATTTGGTGTAACCTATTTCAAAATACTCTTTCTTCACTTTATTTTTAGTCTCTGAACATTCAGACATCTCCAGTTGGGTTTTTAAGTCCATTTGTACTAGTAATATAACCCATTTATATAAACCTATAGCCCAATTGTATTGTTTCTTCTCTGTTACAATTAACCACCTTATTACCTTGATCTGTCCACATGATCCATATATGGTTTATCTAATCATTTGAACAGTCTGGTCCTTGAGACCAAAGATGGCCATGGCATGCCTATCACTCTGAATATGTAACATGTGGAAAAATATATTTGTCATTTTGTTCTGTCCAACACAAGTTATAAAAACAGTAACAAGGACAAGATAGGAAGACGAACTGTCTGAGAGAGGAGAGGAAAAGCAACGAGAAGGAAAGGGATGAGAGGAGAGAGACAGAGACAGAGACAGAGAGAGACAGAGAGACTAAGAGACTCTTCCAGTGAGAAACTGGCAACATCATACAAACACCAGTGTCTGAAGAGCCACTGGTGTACTGTGGATTTTGAAAGATTCTACTTTCATTCATCATTCCTAGTAGAACACACTCCAGGGGAGTGGCAAACCTCATTATTCTTTTCTCCTCACTAATCTTCTTATCCTAAAAACTCCCCCTAAAGCTTGCTCATATTCAGAAAGTCAAGAAGAGAAATAAATTTTTGTGAAAAGTTTATTCTTTGAAATAAATTAGACTGAAAACTCCTGGAAACCAGGGGGCAAGTTTCATCTAGAGAGAGAAGGACTATTCTTCTCCCTAGTTTTCGTGCTTGAACTTCCAAATAAGTACAGAACTGCCACAATTAGCTTACCAGCCCAAATTAATGAATTATTCCCAAAGATTTATAGTCACCCTTATCCTAAAGGGATATGTTCCAAGCCCCCCCAGTGGATGCCTGAAACCTTGGATAGTCACGAACTATATGTATAACGTATATGTATACAATGTATATATGTAAACACATGTATATGTTTTTTCTATACATACATACATACATACATACACACATACATACATACCTATGATAAAGTTTAATTTATAAATTAGGTGCAATAGGAGATTAACATCACTAACAATAATAACATAAAACAGTTTTAGCAGTGTACTGTAATAAGAGTTATGTGAATGTGGTCTCTCTCTCTGTTTCTTTCTTTCTCAACTGTTCTGATAACCAAGAGGGCTACTTAGTGACTAATGGGCTGGAGAAATGGATGATTTACATCCCAGGCGGGACAGAGCGGGAGGATGTGAGATTTTACTATGCTACTCAGAATAGTGCACAATTTAAAACTTATGAATTGCTTATTTCTGGAACTTGCTATTAGGTATTTTCAGAAACTTTGCAAAGTGAAACTGCTTATGGTAGGGAGACTACTGTTCTTTTTAGCAACTGAAGCAATAAGTTTGGATCTTCTTCACCTTTCTCCTCTACTGTCCTTTGCTGCCCAGAGTTTGCTGTCTCGCACAGTAAGAAGGCATTACTAGATTAGCTAGTTGGGTACTTAACAGTTCTCATTTCTCTTTGACTCTGATTCATTCTAAGTTTTACATAGGAGTGCCTATAGGGCCTGGAGCCTCTTAGAATATTGGCTAACATTTCAAGGGAAAAATAGAAATTTTTAGAAATTTACAATCTGGTAGCAAAAATTTATTTTGAAAGTGTAGGACAAATTATGTATATATTGTTCTTTTATATTGTATATTAGTATAGTTTTAGATATTTTTAAAAAGGTTTTCCACGACTCTGAAGAGATCTATATAAAGAAAGACCCAAACTGCTGCTGTTCAAGCTCTTTATACCTTATTGACTTTCTCTAGCTACAGATGGGCATTTACCTTTGAATTGAGTCAGTAAATAAAAATCTTCTTTTTACAATATTTTACCTGTGAGGTTTGCTCCAAGTATACTTACCTATTATTCTCATTTGCTGAGTTACCTTGCTAATCCTTTAAAACATTTTTCTGATTATCATTAACCCAGAGATTTCCCAGATCGCTTAGAAGTCTCTCTTAATTGGGGAAATTTATTCATCTGGTGCTTCATGTTTAACGGAACGGTGTACTGGAAATCATGGCTGGGGTTTGAACCTCAGTTCTATAATTCACTAGCTGTTTAAACTTGGGCAAGTAATTTAACATTTTTGTGCTTTATTTTCTAAATTTATCCTTATTTTATAAATGAGGATGATGCCCATCTCTCAGAATCATTGAGAAGTATACTTGAAATGTGGGGTGCCCAACACAGTGCCTGGTGTCCTCTTCCATATTCTCTCCATATTCTTTAATGTCAGCACTGCCCTAATCATCCCCAGGGGATTTCCTGTCTAAGGGAAAATGAAAAGTGGCTTCTCTTCCCAAAAAGGTTGGGGACCTTCAGATGGAATCAACCCTGGAGGCTATTTACATAACATTTATTTTTTGCATTAATGCCAAAGAAACCTTATGACTGGGAGCTTAGTACAAATAACTTAACAAGAATGTATATACTGTTAGGGGGAAACAGACTTACACTAACAGTACTAAATGTTCACTGAATGAGTGTTTAGTTTATTGCAATCTGTGGGGCCACAGATTCATGCCATTGAAAATGACTAAAGTGCAATGAAAATAATGCAATGTTGTTCTTAAAGTTCATTCATTTATGTATGGATTTATTTTTTATCTAGACAATGTATTTTAGAATTTCTCAGCTACAGTTCATTTTTATGCTTAAAATAAAAGGAGCATAGACGCTGGGGAGAGGGAGGAGTATGGAGCAACTGCTAATGGGTATCAGGTTTCTTTTAGAGGTGATGAAAATATTCTGGAATTATATAGTGGTGATAGTTGCACAACTTTGTGAAAACACAAAACCCCACAGACTCATGCATTTTAAATGGGTAAATTATTGGTATGTAAATTATATCTCAATTAAAAAAACAACTAGAGTGAATGATTTCAATTGTGTGACCAATATAAAATAGGACCAATATAAATCAGGAGTGTTAATATTGAAATATATGCAATAACATAGTTGTAAGGAGTTCTATAAACTTCTAGATGTCCGAACATGAACTATTTTTCTTTTGGGATGCGTTGCATATTATTTACAACAAAAATTCTGCTTTCAGTTATAGATTTACAAACCCACGCTGAAAACCATGAAAGTATGTATCTGTAGGATAAATACCTAAAAACTGAAGCAGTCTTAGAGTTCCCAATTATAAGCTTCTTGTTTTTCATTTCCTTGGAGTAAAGACCCCAGAATCTTCCTAGAATCATACCCCAAAACTGCCTGTCATCTTGCTCTATCTGCTAATTCTAAATCATTTTATACCTCAAAAGCAAAATATATTCAAAGCATACAACTTTATGTTGTTTTTCTATCCTTCTAGGGGCCTGAGGGGCAAATGAATCCCTCAAACAAAGCCACATAACCATTTGTTCTCATAATTTTCTCTGGACTGATGGCTGGTTTTGGAGAGTTATTTGCCTCATTCTCTTTCTCTTTTCTGTAGGCACTAACAGTGAGGCATTGCTTCCCCTATACCATTCTCCAACTTTGAGAGTTTGCCTAGTTAATCAAAATAGAGCTTGAATATCAAGTTCCTGGAACAGGGGCTTGACTATAGTTCATTAGTAATAGTAATATCTAAAATAATGTATCAACAGAATTGGGTGGCTGCCAGAAATTAGGATTCAGAGAGACAAAAATGGTGAAGGGAATGGTTTGGGGGATTCATCAGTCTGGTTTCTACAATGATAATCTCTGCTTTAAGAATTTCCCAGTTACCAGCTTTTCTGATCTGACTACATAGTCATCAAGTGAGATTTCCTCTCTTTATTGATGATGGGAAGGAGATGGAGAGGGTGCTTACATGAGGAACACAAACTTTATGGTCATTAGAAAGTACAAATCAAGTAGAGAAAAAGAGACAGATTAAGTAGTCAAAAAAGAGAGTTTATTAACATATGCATTGTGGTTGCATGTCAGAGAGCTCTGTGATGAGCAACTTAATGGGTGGGGTCAGGCTTGGGTTTATACAGCATCTTAATGAAAGAACAACCCAGTTTTAGAGAACTTACAAGATAAAGGAAAACTGGCTTAGGCTTTTAGAGTGGTGAACTGTTGGAAGGCAAGCACATGCGGGGAACTAATAGATGATAGAGATTATTTAGTAAGGTTTGTTATGTAGATTTCTCTTCTCTGGGCTGGTAAGAGTCTGGGTTCTCCTGGTCATTAAGAGTTCTGTTCTTTCTGGTAAGGAAAGGGAGATGTGTTTACAAGTTTATGTTCTGCTTTTAGGCAAATGAGGGAGGGTGGAGAGTTTTTTCTTGTTTTTCCTCAATTGTGTCTAGCTCAAAATAATCCTTATGCCAAAGGGGCATATTTTAGGGTGGCATATTCTGATACCATACATACTCAATTTAGTCAGAAAAGTAGGGTAAAAGTCAGATAAGTTAGCTGATATTTTGAATGTGAACCAAAAATATAGACATTTTTCAATTTTGAATTTTTGCCTACAGTTGGGTTACATAGCACTGAGAGCTATTTGGGAAAACTGAGGTGCCTTCTGTGAGATCCTGGTCTCAACATGATGCTCAGGCTTCCAGATGCCTTTGGGGCCAAAGGGAATTGGAATTCTTCCCTCTCTTTATGTCTTTGGGACCAGATTCAGCTGGAAACGACTGGTTTCAAAAATGTACTGAGTCAGACATCCACTCATTTCACTACTTGCATTCAACCTTGTTAACTGATTTAATAGTCTTCTCCGTCTCTCGCTATGTGAAGCTTAGGCAGCCAATTTGATGTACTCATATTGGCCACTTTACTGAAGTTGTAGTCTGATTTCTACAAAATGGTCAATCTAATTGTTAGGTCTGAATAGAGGATCTTTTTTTCTCACTTGTTTTCAACCTGATGTTCCTGTTTTCATTATATTGGAAACTAAAGAGAGGCATGAAAAGAATCTGCAAAGATGTATCAATAATGGAGAGTCATCTTAATTACCCTCGGGTTCAGGGATCCCCAAGTTTCGAAAACTCCAGGAGCAGTTAAAATAAGGGTTCCCTATGGGTAAATGAATTGGAGAAAGTTTGGTATTAAATATGTGGGTATTTGTGTGTGTGTGTGTTAAAGTTGGGGGAAGTGTGGAAATGCTATCAATTTGGACAGAGACTCAGAGGGATGGCTGAAGTGGGGGAAAAGTAAAATGACTATGAAAAACTTAAACTAAAAAGGAAGGCCCATATATATTTAGGCATTCCATAATCTGCACTTCTAATCCTCACCTTTACAACCACATCATGTACATTCAGACTTTTGCATTTAATAATTCCTTTTCTCCTTCAAAGCCTCATCTGTGTGTGTGAATGGGGGTGAGAGGGACAAATAAGGTTTCCAGGGAGGTGATATTCCTCTCAAGAATGTTTTTTAAAAAATAACCTGGTCCTTTCAATTTTATTCTTAATCTCACAATAAATAATTGGTATTCACTAGAAAAACTTAATTTAGTGTGATTTACTATTGTTTAATCCTGCTAGCCATACTGCACTTGCCCTGAAGAACTGCATAATTTATTCAAATGACCTGGGGCTTTTAAAGTCAATCTTCCACAGAAAAATTATCCCCTGCCCCCAGGAGAGTGATGTTTTGTATTGTACTGACATTTATTTGACTCTCAAGTGTATTTACATTGTTGGCTTAACTTAGAGTTCTTTGCAGAATCAGTAATATACTGTATTTCTTACTTCAAGTGGTGTCAATATTATTGTTTTTCTTCTTTTTTGCTTTTTTCTTTAATTCCCTGCAGTTACAAATTTTTTTGTTGACTTGTGAAATTTTTTACTCCTAAAATTACGAAGAAACAGAGTAAATGCCCTTTTTAATCTTCTGGGAAATGTGTGCCTCTTTAAACTTTATTTACGTCACAACTTACTATAATGAAGGACAAAAGCTCTAGACAAGGTCCCCTGCTCCTTAGGGGTGTTCAAGGCTAGGTCTCCCAGAGGCGAGCCTGCAGTTCGTTCTCACAAGTTTATAGCTCACCTCCTGACTGTTTCCTTGCAAGGGGCATGAGAGGGGGCTAGAAATAGAGCAGGGTGGGAATGTGACCCATGCTGACCACTCAGGAGGTTCTGGCCTGGAAAATTCCCTTGTATGTGGCAAAAACAAACATTTGAGAAGGAGGGAGAAACCAGGCTTAAACAAAGAGTGAAACCAGTTCCCATTTCAGCTCTCCTGCCCATAACCATATGTTCCTATTCCTTTGTTTCCCAAGCATCAGTTTTGCATCATTTGGACAGAGCCCCCACCTGAATCTGTCTAGAGCATACAAAAAAATATTTTGAGATTTAATGAAATGGTGTGTACGTATATTAGGAGAATTTTCTCAGTATTCAAACTCGGTCTAGCAAGAGAAACACTAAAATGGTGTGCTAAAACCTTTGAATTTACTGTATTTCTCAGGTAACAGTGACCACTTCTCACTGGTCCTATCTGCCTGTGTGCTACAGGACTGATTTCAAGGTTAGTGGAGAAACAAATGTCAAAAGCATGTGTTTTGTCTCATGTCATTTGCAATTTTGTCTTCTGTCACCTACCCTGTCTTTGTTGCTTTCCTTCTGCTAAATATGTTTCTTAAATTCCCAGATGTTTCCCCAGAGCCTCCCAGTCCTGCAAGTGTGCACAGGTTCACTTTGCTACCAGAAAAATATGATCCATAGAAATAACTAGACTCCTTATATCCATTTAAGTGTCTTGGGTGCTCTGGTTTTCTGTACTCCCTGTAGTCAACGATCTAGTCACTCATTTTGTTTACCTACTGTCTCCATTTTGGGAATAAAATTAAGAAAAATATCTCTCACAAAACAATCCTCCAAATTCTTTTCCCCTACCTGAGTGCTTTTGTAAGAGTTTATGAATGGTTAGCAATGACTTTCTGTAATGTTGCAGGCTTTCTGTTTTCCAGAACAATAGGTGAGTTTAAAGGACCAGCTAGTGCTCCCTCCTATAGTACGGAGATTAAAAACATGGCCTCTGACGTTAGACTGCCTCGATTTAAATTCAAATGTCCTCGTTTAATAGCTATGTGACCACATAAAAGTTAAACTCTGTGAGCCCTAGTTTCCTGATTTGTAAGACGGAGTTAATATTAATAGTTTATAATAGCCTACCAGGTACTCAGCAGGGTTTTAAGGACTTTAAATATATTAGCTCATTTAATTTTCATAACTCCATGACATAGGTGATTAACATCATCTCCATTTCTCAGATGAGAAAGCTGAGACTCAAAGAAGGAAAATAACTTGGCCAAGGCCGTAGAAATAGTAGTGATGTAGCTGAGCTTGTGAAGCGAGGCCATTGGATTCCAGAATCCATTTACATACCAGTGTGCTACATTGCCTCTCGATTAAATTACTGAGTGTAAAACATCTAGCACAGGGTTTGACACATAACATTTATTGTCAGGCAGTATTATCACTACCATCACCTTTTCTTTCTTTCTTTCTTCTATTGGACTGATTGGATAAGGTTGATTACCCTCACCCCCACACGAAATAAAAACAATGCAATCTAGGCCACAGTAGTGGCCTCCTCCTTGTTCATCTTGTGTGCTCTTATTTAAACCACAAATATGACAAAGACCTATGAAAGGGAACACTAAATGTTAACACCTCTTTTCCAAGACATGAAAATTATACCCCTCCTATCACCACCCCTCCAGCAACAAGCCAACAGAAATTATTTAAGGCAAGGGAGAAATTTTAGAAATTGTAGTCTTTGAGTCAAGTTGCTACTGCTTTTAATAAGCAGGGGTAAAAAATTTCAAAAAATAATGAAGGTCACAAAAGACATTGGTGGACAAAGACTCTGCTACTAGAATGAATTCCATAGTCTCCACTTCTTAATGCATTTTAAAATGCCAGTATCGAGGATAAAGAGAAAATTCTGCAAATAATTATATTATTCTTTTTAAGTAAGCCACTGACTTCAAAATTCTCTAACACATTTGTGGAAACTTCATTTTTTTGTGTGTGAGATTTATTTGAATGAGCTGTTATGATTGGAGACAGTGAGAATTTCAGATTAATGTTTTGCAGCCAAAAAAAAAAAAGCCCCTCTGGAAAGCTGGCAAGTGTTCATAAGTCAGCCCTAGAATTATGTAGGTTGAAGGCTCCCAGTGGACAGACCGAACATATAAGAAGGAAACCAGAGATCTTGTGCTATTACGTCCCCGAGTCTAAGGGAACGAATAAGCACAGAATTAAAAGCATTCTTCAGCTTGAATTTTTAAGGTAGGTCTGCACAATTTATATACACTGTATTTGAAAAGTAGAACATACATTAAATGGAAATATTTTTTATGGATCAACTTTACTTTCCCCCTGTATTTTAACACTGTATTTGCAAAACTCCTAAATTATTTAACTGCTGTTTCTCTTACAGGGGTGCACTTAGGAACTAGCCAAGCTGATTTATGACAACTAAGTTTTAAACTCCAACAACCAGTAACTCTTCAAGTGAGTTTATTTTAGATTCTTTCATGTTAATAGGTCAAGATTATGAGAGAATGAGCATTGGATAAAAATGATAACTTTGCTGTTTATTAGGAGATTCTTTGGTGATTACATTTTCATAGAGTAGTTTATTTATATGTATTTCCAAACAATGTAAAGTAATAGTCTTTCACTCACTGTGTTTATCTTTATCTAGTTTTCTTTTGTTTTAAAATGATGTTGCTACCAAAAAAAAATTTACCACAAAAACTGAAACAGTTGAGAGGCTTGTAGCGATGTTACTACTTAGTTGTGTTAAACCGAAAAGACACCAAAGGAAAAATGATATAATTGCATATGATTGATTTTTGATGTTCAATTCTTATTTTGTTGAGTAATCAAAACTATTTCTACTTGACTCTAAATCATATTTGGCCATTTTTTCTTTTCCCAGTTGATAAAGAGAATAGATTTTAAAAAAAAGATTAAATTTAAATATCTAGATCTAAAACTCAGACTCTCTATTACAATGTAAATAGGGGATTTTTTGAAGTATGCATATGCTTCAAAACTTCCTCTTGTTTATGTTATTATTGTGAAAACAACGGAAAACTAGAACTAAATGAATTATTTAATTAGTAAAAACCAAGCATAATCCCTCATCTCAATATGTTCTTTTTGCATATTCACTTTCAATCTTTTGTGCACTTATTTTTTTCCATAGCTTATGTTACTTATATTTTCCATAGCTGTAATGATTTGTGTATAATTAGTTACTTGAATAAGGCATTTTTCTATGCAATAGCAGGCAGAAGTGTGGTTTCTAGAAAGTATACAGACCAAGATATGTGCTCAAGTGTTTTTGGAATATTAACCTTTCTTACTTCTTGGATCCTTCTTGTCCATTTCATGCATTTCCTCGCTTGGCTAACCTTTTGGAATATTAATTTTCTTTAAACCTTTTGAAAATATGATGTAAAAGATAGGCAAAATGTAGTTTCTCAGAATTTTCAGTTCCTAATGCTGTAATGTCTTAATTTCTTAGTACTATTGAGAAAATGTTTTTTTTCAAGAAGTAAAACACATTCTTATTTTATGTCATGGGTCTGCTTCCTAATGTTTTCTATTATCACCCACCAGTTTTGCTTTCAACAAACTTTCAAAATGCTGATGACTCAATGATGTCCTAGACTCTGTATGTATACTGAGAGTCCCTTTTTATTTTCACAGAAGGCAGTAAAATCAGGAGCTGCTGACATTTCAACATGAAAGGCAACTTCACCTTTGCCACCATCAACAAAAACGTCACCAGCAGTTCTTTCTTCGGACCTGCAAACATCTCTGGCAATGAGTCTACCTATAACTGCTCGCATAAGCCATCAGATAAGCATTTAGATGCGATTCCTGTTCTCTACTACATTATTTTTGCGATTGGATTTCTTGTCAATACAATTGTGGTTATACTGTTTTGTTGTCAAAAGGGCCCTAAAAAGGTTTCCAGCATTTACATCTTCAACCTGGCTGTGGCTGACTTACTGCTTTTGGCTACTCTTCCTCTCTGGGCAAGCTATTATTCTTACAGATATGACTGGCTCTTTGGACCTGTGATGTGCAAAGTGTTTGGTTCTTTCCTGACCCTGAACATGTTTGCAAGCATTTTTTTTATCACCTGCATGAGTGTTGATAGGTACCAATCTGTCATCTATCCCTTTCTGTCCCAAAGAAGAAATCCCTGGCAAGCATCATATACAGTTCCCCTGGTTTGGTGTCTGGCCTGTCTGTCCTCATTGCCAACATTTTATTTTCGAGATGTCAGAACCGTTGATTATTTAGGGGTGAATGCTTGCATTATGGCTTTCCCACCAGAGAAATATGCCCAATGGTCAGCTGGGATTGCCTTAATGAAAAATATCCTCGGTTTCATTATCCCTTTGATATTCATAGCAACATGCTATTTCGGAATCAGAAAACACTTGCTGAAGACCAATAGCTATGGGAAGAACAGAATAACTCGTGACCAAGTTCTGAAGATGGCAGCTGCTGTTGTTCTGGCCTTCATTATTTGTTGGCTTCCCTTCCATGTTTTGACCTTCCTGGATGCTCTGGCCTGGATGGGTGTCATTAATAGCTGTGAAGTTATAGCTGTCATTGACCTGGCACTTCCTTTTGCCATCCTCCTGGGATTCGCTAACAGCTGCGTTAATCCCTTTTTGTATTGCTTTGTTGGAAACCGGTTCCAACAGAAGCTCCGCGACGTGTTTAGGGTTCCAATTACTTGGCTACAAGGCAAGAGAGAGAGTGTGTCATGCCGTCAAAGCAGTTCTGTTAGAGAAATGGAGACCTTTGTGTCTTCAACATGAGCATGGAATTCATGTTATCAACATGGCTACTTGGTTTGAGGTCCCCTTTGAATTATCTTTTTAATGGCTTTAGTAAAATAAGTTTTTCCTTTGATGTAATCTTTTCTCACTGTTGTAGAACCAGAAACCAAAGGTAACTATGAGTTTTATCCTCCGGTGACTGTCAGGAATTGTCCCTCCTTTTTTTCTGGTCTATCAATACAAGACTGTCACTGGGCAGACACCCATGACATAGAAATAACTGGGGATTTATCTCAAATTATGATTAATAACAAATTGTGAATGATAATTTGGGTGTTCAGATTTCTCCTTGACAAAAACAGAATTTTTAAATTGGTTTTTATATTCATTTTCATGAGGTTTTTCTCCTCAACCAAGTTCAGTCTTTTAATTCTTTGCATTATTTACAAGGCATCATGTTAAGAGGCACTATACTTGTAAATGAAATGCACTACGACAGACTGGTACCACAGTATTCAGGCTCCAGGCATATGCTTTCTACTTTAAAAAATATTATAAATATACAGACAAGCTGTAACTGAACAACAATAAAATAATTTAAAAAAATAAAAAAAAATAAAATAAAAACAAAAACAACAAAAAATATTACAAATAATAACCCTTTTACGTTTCACTTTAGCATAGATTTATATTTCATATAGCTACATATTCAGTAGGGCTAGGAATATATATTAGGTCACACATACTCCTACATGTTAGCTTATTTTTTCAGTTATGGAAAGCAAAATATATATTAACATAGATTTATAATTAATAAATATTTGAGTGTTCACTAAACTCTGAATAAACACTTGTTAAAACTTTTAATCAAAAAAATTAAAAAAAAAACTCTAAAAACTTTTAATCATTTTAGCTATTGTTTTAAGGTTTCTATATTCTCTCATAATTTCTTGAAAATAATAACTAAGCACTGTAGTGTTTTAAAAATGTAAAAGGTCACTTTTTACATCCTTGACCTTTTAGATGTGGTGCTTTGATATATAGGAAGTTGACTTTTATTATTGATGTTTTCATTCTGAGTTGCTTCCCAAAATATCTGGGTAGCTTCTTTAAATCTTTAACTTATAGTACATAAACTCTTAACTAGCACAGGAAAAGGTAATGCCAAAATAGAATTTTGAGATCTAGGGAGGACCAAGAGATCCAGCACAAGAAAAATTTTGTGTCATGCAAAAGCCCTACCTGTCAGGGCAATGCAATGTGGCTTTAAAAACAAAGACCATAAGGTAGTTTTGACCTATACCTATGAATAGTTTACTCCAGAATTTATGGGAGTCTTTGGAACTCTTGTAAACCAATCGTTGGTTCATAGATGTCCTTCTTAACATTGTTAGAACTCCTAAATGAGAGAAGTTCCTGAAACTGACTGAGTTACCTAGACTTAACATACAATATGAATCCTATTTTCAGAAGTTAGAGATCTCATTCTACACCAGCTCATCTATATATACATAGTACATTAGGTTTTCTAGGACCTTCCCAGACCAATGTTGACCTCTGAGGTAGAAATGAACTTTCAGAGGCCTAGTGTCTCTGTGAGGTTCCAGGGTTATAGGTCAAAGAATCCTCTTGCTCCACTTTCTGGGAAAATCTGAATTTCATGTAATCTATTATTATTAATAAAAATAGCTAAATGTATAATCAACTATGACTTCATATGTTCAATAATCTTGTAACACATTGCATATAAATAAAATCTTTAATTGGAAGATTATGTGTTTACTTTTTTACTTTAATGACCACTAAGTATAAATTCTTACCTTTTCTTGTATCTGTATCCTTCTTATAATTTCCACCAACATATCTTAGTTTCAGCCTCTGTCATTCCTTACCTGGCTTTTTGCCATACTCTTTTAGTTTGCCTCTCTTCAGTTTCCAGCCGTGATTTCTTATTCATTATAAGAGGGAAGCCCCATTTTTTTATCATGCTATATGAGACTACAGGAGATCTGCTCCTTCCCAGCCTCTCTGTTTTTTTCTCTCTCTGCTATCTCTCTTTTGCACTCTATGTTCAAGCATCACAAGAGAACTTCAGTGCTTTTTAAAAGCCTGATGCTCTTGCATGCTCCTCTGCTTTTGTTCACACAACTCTGTCTTCCTGAACACCCCTCTAATCACTCCCACCCCCATGGTTTCCCTTTTAACTGATGAACACCTACCCGGTTTTCAATATTTAACTCATGTAAATTCCTCTACAACAATAATGATTATTATACTGATTATAATACCCCCTCCCCTGGAACTAAGAAAAAAAGTCAGTTGAGAAGATGGTACATGAACATCTGAACTCTAACTCTAAGAGTGGACAAAGATATCAATGTTTTCTTTTCTCTTTGAACATGCAAATTTTAGGTAAGCTTCTCAGATAGCAAGTGAAACTATATTCTTATTTGACCACATTTCTAGATATTAGCTAATCCCCCTGCTTTTCCATGATCCTACTTTTATTCACTTTACCTACACGATGACCAAGAACCACATAATACCAATAATAGCTACTATTAGGTGGACATATGTCATATAATATTGTAAGTATTTTACATGCATTATCCCTTTTTATTCCCACAATGAATCAATTATTTGCATTTTACAAACAAGGAAACTGAGGCACAAATGGGTCCCTATTAATCTTTAAACTTGTCTCTGACAGATAATCTGGGTACTTACTATTTAAAATACGAATCCTAGGCTACCAAGCAGATATTTCAGAGGCAGTCTTGAATAGTTCTCCAACCTTCCTTTCAAACCTCACCACTTGCACATCTCTGACCACAACAGTACAAGAGCTTTGGGCAGGTGGTATATTTGCACCTAAGGGGAAAAAGAGAGAAGATGGACAAAGGTTTCTCCCTGCCTCTCCACTGCCCTTTTCTTGTGCTCAATGTTGTACAGAACTACTCCTTACTGCTTCTTGTACCCCATACACAAAGCAAGACAGGAATTTCAAACATTTCTTTTGAGGAACAAAAATGTTGACATGAACTTTAACTTTGTGAAATGAGATTACATAAGGTTATCAGAGAAATTAATCTCCTGAAGTTTTCAGAAGAAATATGTATTGTTACAATAGAAAGAGAAGTATTAATTATTTCTACATTTTATTTTATTTTATTTTTTTAAAGACATATTATTTATTTACATTTTAGAGAGGGGAAGGGAGGGAGAGAAACATCAACGTGTGGCTGCCTCTCACACTCCCCCTGCTGGAGACCTGGCCTGCAACCCAGGCACATGCCTTGACTGGGAGTCGAACCAGTGACCCTTTGGTTCGCAAGCTGGTGCTCAATCCACTGAGCCACACCAGCCAGGTATTTCTACATTTTATATCCCTAAATTAGATCTACTAAATACATGTTTTGAAACCCCCCATTTTCTGATCTTTTGAGGTCTGTATTAAAATAAGGGGACAATCTCAAGGAAAGCATGTTCTATTTTGACTTTTCTTTCTTCCCCCACATGGGTCTGAGAGTGGGAAACTCTCTGGTGGACTCATATATCAACAAATGAAAAATTCAAACTTGACAAGTTGAAGTAACCAAGCTCTAGGCATATGCTATCTTGAGGTGATGGAAGCATGAAATGGCTGAGGTAATGAAGAATATATAGCTTTGATTATTTTGTTAATTTTTAGATAAATTATATCAGCAATGATGATCCACATAAAGTAACAGAAATTCATATGCCATCACTAAAAGTAATCACTTCTGCTACAAAACACCAGTGGCCTACAGCTGAGTTGACTAGCCTTCTATACATTGTTATTCACTTGCACAAACATACCTACATAGGATTAACATCTTAAGAAAGAAAATTCTTTCTTTTTTAATTTTTTTGGGATGAGAGAATTTTTTAAATTAGAAATAATTTGTATGTATTTCTTTTTTAATTTTTAAAAATATTTTATTTCTTTTTAGAGAGAGAGGAAGGAAAGATGAAAGAGAGGGAGAGAAATACCAATGTGTGGTTGCCTCTCACACACCCCCTACTGGGGACCTGGCCCACAACCCAGGCATGTGCCCTGACTGGGAATAGAACTGGTGACCCTTTGGTTTGCAGGCCGGCACTCAATCCACTGATCTTCACCAGCCAGAGCTGTATGTATTTCTTATTAAGCATCAATATTCTCTCATTGTTGAAAAATTTAACTACATAGATATAAATTAGCCACTGAGATAATCATTGTGAACAGCAAGGGGTAAGAAGATTATTATAGAGCTATAAATATAGACACAGATTATATATATATACTCTTAATTTTTATCTTTTTATCCATGTCTATATATTTTTCTCTTTTTATCTATTATCTGTAAGATATATCTTTCATTACTCTGTGGTCATTTCTTTTTATTTTTTAGGTTAAATATATTAAAAAATTATTGAGGTATATATAATTGACATATAACATTATATTAGTTTCAGATATGCAGTGTACTATTTTGATATTAGTACACCTCATGAAATGATCACCACAATAAGTCCGTTGTGGTGATCCAGAACCATACAAGATTATAAAAATTCTTATGTGATAACTTGTAGGATTTATTCCCATGACATCTTTCAAATATCCACTACAACATTATTGACTATAGTCACCATGACTATACATCAATTACATCAATATACACCATTATGTCTCAATGACCTATGTTAGAACTGGCAGTTTGTACCTCTTGACCCTTTCACTGATTTTTGCCTGGTCCTCAAACCAGCCTTCTCTTTCCCCTATGACCACCATTCTGTTCTCTGTATCTATGAGTTTGATTTTATTGTTTAGATTCCACATATAACTGCGGTCACACAGTATTTGTCTTTCTCGAACTTATTTAACTTAGCATAATACCTTCAAGGTCCATCCATGTTGTTGCAAACATTTCTTTAATATTCAAAATATTATATCTCTAAACTCTCATCTAGTTTACTAGAAAAAATTCTTTGTTGGGTCCTCCTTTCTTATGATAAGTCCCAAATACTCATGGCTTTAAGCAACCCAAGAGATTACACTTGGTTACCATTGCCCAGTGGTGGATCTGGTAAGACCACTGACCCATTTTCTGCAGCTGTTGTTGTGATATTACCAGTTGGTCTGCATGAAAACAGATGGTTCAGTTATCTGTGCAGATACTTGACCACTTTAAGGAGTTTCTAAGTGCACAAGCCACCTAGTAAGGGTGTAAGAGAAAGAAAAAAGAATCCCCTTTCCTGAGTGTTACATTTCTCTATATGCAACGCATGCCACAGTAGATAAGGTCTCAAACAAATTTTATTTGTTTAGCATCTCCATGGAGCCAGGAAGGATCAGTAGAAAGCCAGCAGGAAGAGCATGCCATACCAGGAACCAGTCTTCTCCTTTTTTTAAAAAATCCTCACTTGAGATGTTTATTGATTTTAGAAGAGAGAGGAAGGTGGAGGGTGAGGCAGGGAGAGAGAGAGAGAGAGAGAGAGAGAGAGAGAGAGAGAGAGAGAGAGAGAGAGAGATAGTGAGACAGATATTAAAGTGAGAGGAAAAAAACATCAATCAGCTGCCTTCCAACCAAGGATCAAACCTGCAGACTTTTGGTGCACAGGATGACACTCCAACCAACTGAGCCATTGGGCCAGAGCAGTCCTCTTCTTTCTTAAATGAAGCTGTCCCATAAGCTGTAGTCACAGTTCAAATTCCTTCTCAATAAAAATGAGTGTTCCTGGTTGCTGGTGGGGTGGTTAGTGGGACTACTGTTGCCTCTTGATTCGTAAGTCCAATCTCAGTGTATAAGATAATTCTGAACTTCTTACAAAAAAAAATCTAATTCATGATTCCCTTCCTTTCAGAAGGCCGCTTTACCAATAGCCTCTCCCCACAAAACCACAAGGGCAATATACCAATATGTATGGGATATAGTTGACACAGCTCCACTTGCCTGAAAAGTTGGAACCACCAGACCATTGCCAAATTCTAAAATTTCCAGTTATAGCCTTCTCTCTGAATAACAGATTTCTACTTTGTCTACATTTGTTACCACTGAAATGATGATTCCCATAACAAAAAAAATCTATTCCATGTTTTTTTGCTGTCTTAGCAACTTGAAATATTTGTGGATAGCAGTTTGAAATTTTGTTACTAGGTATGCCAGTACTATTGTTATAGAGAGAATTGTGTCTCTCCAACATTTATACATTGAAGCCCTATAGTGAAACATGATCTCCGAAGTTTCAAAGGAAATAATTTGAAATCTATAATTTGACATGTAGCCAAAAATTTGAAGCTGAATTTAACACAAAATTATTGAGGTATATGTTATAATTTTGGCATGGTGAAGGGCCTCCCTACACAACAAAAGTCCACCCGATCATAAACTTTCTATATGGGCAGACATACCAACAACAAACTGACAAAAAATAGCAAAAATATTTACAGTGCTTATAACAGAAAAATGGTTATTATCTATAATATCTCAGGAATTTCTACAAATCCACTGGAAAATGACCAATAATCCAATGGAAAACAATCAAAGGCATTTCATGGGAAAAGTAATATAAATGATGAATGAATACATAAAATATGCTTAACCTTAAGTCATTGGGCATAAAGTGTCCTCTACTCCTTGTGTGGTTTCTATTAGAGCATAATTAAAAATTTGGGTGAGTGCCCTTGATGATGCCAATTGTTAAAATGCTTTTCATTGTACTGGGGTATATTTCTTTATAATTTGTGTAACTGTAAGAGTATCTTTCACAGTAAAGGCCAAATTAACAACAATTCTTTTTTCTTTAAAAAGTGCTTCACCTAATTAATAATCAGGGAAATGCAAATTAAAGCAATTATGTATGTTATTCTTCACTCATTGTTTTGAAAAGTTAAAAGATTGTTAACATTCAGTGTGGATGAAGGTGTGGGAGAAAGAAACTTTAAAATAATTTTTGTGTAGAGCAAGAAATTGAATAAATTTAATAATTAGCATGGCTCTGGCTTGCACCAATAATGGATACCAGTCAGTACACTCCACCAGTGCATACCAGTACAATATCAGCTCTGAGTGGGAGAATAAATTGCCAAAACTTTGTAGGGAGCAATCTGGGACACATTAACACATTTCACCTTTGGTAATGAATCTGCCTATAGAAATACTCACATGTCACACACACACACACAGACAAGAATGTTTCTTGAAGAAATTTTAAAATAACACAACATTGTGGGGGAAAACTTGTGTTAATAGGGAATGGATAAAAGAATCATGATCCAGCTCCACTATGGATTACAATGCAGCCCTTAAAAAATAAACTAGATCAAAATTTAGTGAAAAGATGTTCAAATTATAATATTATAGGGAAAATATTAAATTGTAAAACAATTTTAATATGATGACTCAAAAATGAGAGGAAAACTTTATACATACATATACCTATGTGAAGTAAGGAAAAAAGCTAACTGTATCTGTGCTTAAGTATTCATTATTTCATTCATTTGTTGAAGTGTTACATTCAAAAGATGTTGACGGAGCAGATATTTAAGTGTCAGGCACTGTTCTAGGTACTTGGGGCACATTAACAAAACAAAATGGGAAATAATTGATCATAGAGCCTATTTTCTAGTGG
>PVKM010010727.1:0-34433 GCA_004027735.1 Carollia perspicillata | reverse complement strand
ATGATCTTGTTCCTAAGTGAGAGATGTGGGAAAAAAAGCCTCCCCTTTTCTTCCTCCTGGGTGTCACTGCCCGTGGTATTTGCTTGTTATTCCTCCCTTCCGGTTGCCACAGGCCTGAGGGTGGCGCCAGTGCAGAAAAGGGCAGAACCAACAGAAGCAGAGAGAGAGCCTTGGGTGCCCCTCACCTGGAGCCTCCGCATCCTTAAACTTCTTAATATGTCAGCTAATCAATTTCCTAATCATTATTGTTTAAGCCAGCATGAGTCAGGGTTTTCCATTCGTGTATCTGAAATTACCCTCACAGAAAAAACACGGACACCTTTATGACATACGGATTGCAGGGAGAGAGACCTGGATGTGAGTTTCCTTTCCAACCTTCAAACTAGGAATGTTACTTAACTCTTTGGGAGCCTCGGGTTATCAGTAAGGAGAGGGGTTACTGCTCAGGGTTATTTGGTCAGATGCAGTAAGTGGCGGGGAGTGTCTGGTACGTGGTAGATACTAAGTAGCTGTTGTTAAGATGAACTCTTAACTGTATCAGTGTTGTAAGTATGTTTACAAGAAAACATGCTTTTAAAAGTATAACAACGCAAAACAATGTAATCGGCTCATTCATCCTTTCTCCTCCAGCCAGCCAGGTATTAGTGTGTATACGAAAGTTGAGTCCTGTCAAGCTTAAATCAAGAGTAGCCCCTGAGTGAACTTTTTCCTGAGGCTTTGAGATCATGGGCAGGGGATGAAAGGAGCTGATAATAAAATTACGATTGAAGGTGAAGTGCGGAGGCTCCTACCAAGACTGGAACTTGCCTTAAAGTCAGCAATCAACCCTTCAAAGGGTGGACTTGTCATTTATTTGTTTTTAATTTTTCTGCAGAAAGGGTCATAAAGATTTAAAAGTTCCATTTTATTGCACTGTTAAAAAGAGAGAGAGAGATTGCTATCTCTTGTCCTGAAAGAGCAGATAACTGGGATAACCTCACTTCACCAATATGCTATTTATACAACTGTGAGTTCTTAGTGGTTTAGGGCTGGGCGAGGCCTTCCTGGATCTTCCTGGGGTAGAGCCAAGTGCCTTTTTCATTTCAACATTAAAGAAAAAAAATCCTGTCCTTTCAGAATGCTTGTCACATTGCTGGGTGGAGCTAATTTTCATCGACAGCGTAATTCCCGAACTGCTCTGTGACCTGCTCTCCATCTGCTGGGGAGGTGGGCCCACCGCGTACTGGGAGAAGATGCTCGCTCTCTGGCTGTGCACTGCTGTCCCAGCAGGGCCTCTGCCAGTCTTGGGCAGAGAGAGGCGAGGTCTGCGCGCCCCAGCCAAAGCCGGGCCCACAGGAGAGGGTGAGGCTTGCGGACACACTGACTTCAGAGCCACTTATCTACAGTGTTGGCTTCTCCCTTGGTTTCCTAGGACAAGGCAATAATGCGAACAACTACTTACAGATACCACGGGATCTAGTGTTCTTCTCACTAACAAACCCGGATAAAGTGTCACTCCTCCTTGAAGGGCGTCCCCACCTGCAGCTGCTGGTGTCAGTACTGGGATCTCCTCCCAGTGTGAGCTTCGTCGCTCTGTCAGCCTGTCACCCTCTGAACTTGGCCTTCCTCTAAAGGCACAAGCTGTGGTGGAGGGCCCCTGTGCGGCCGCCAGCAGTGACATCTACCTGTCTTCATGTGGGTAAGTCCCACCTCGGCCCCACAGCCCCTGCGAAAGGGCGTCCTCTCATCCGACCCATTCTGCAGGTTCGAAGTGAACAGAACACGGACGATTATTCTGGTGGTTTCCCTAATCTGTGTACCCAGGGCAGCAGGAGCCAGGGGATCCTGTGTCTGAAATAAAACAGGTGACTGGTCTGAAAGAGCAGGACGTACATTGCTCCTGTAGGTACAAACCTTGCTGCTTCACCCTTGGGCTGGCTGTCCTTGCTTTGTTTTCAAATCTGAGGAATCAATGTCCTTCCAGGGATGGCTGTGCGGTGCTAGTCCTGGGGAGCTGGCTTGTTTTTGAGTCACCGTACCTTCTGTCAAGGTGAAGGAGAGCTAGAGGACTTCTAGCTATGCCTAAGAAGTGCCCAAACCATCTGCTGAAAACTAAAAATAGGTCTCAAATGTTAGCTCATTGTTGTCTGTTTTCAAGGTCAAATTGGCTGAAGGTGTCAGTCAAAATGTCCAACCCTGCTTCCCTGTTACCTCTGTCTAACAGGGCTCCCATACACCTACAAAATCTGGGGCCTTGCTGTGCTGAGTGGGGTTTTGTGCTGGATGTGTAAGGGCGACAAAATAGCCAACACATGAGATCCTCCTCCATTAGCTTCCACACTGGCAGCTATCCACAGAGTGGCTACAGTAAAAATAAAAAATAACAATCATATTGGGTAGCTAACAATTAGAGAATCAGGCACCACAGGACATGTTAATATTTTGATGCATTTCTTAATTCTATCCTCGCTATAACCCTATAAAGAGGGTATTGTCACTATTCTATTTTGCAAAGAAGGAAACAGAGGCTTTCCCAGTGTGCTAGCTCTTCTCCATCTGCAATTCTCCACCCTTCACTGCCCTGCTCTGTGCCCGGGAGGCTGAGCCTTGTAGACGGGGCCGGCCTCACTCCCTTTGAGCTGATTTTGGCAGGTTCCAGAGATCAGAGGGTGGAAGAAAGGGTCAGGCTGTTTCTTTCCCACTCCCTCCCTCCTCGCCAGCTGCCTCACTGCCTGGACTGCACAGCTCCTCGCCACCAGCCTCTTCTGTGTCCCTTTCCTTCTTCCCTTCTACCTCCTGCCCTCACAGCAGCGATGGCTGCCCCATGTTGCTGGACCACAGTGCTCTCTGTCCTTGTTTGTGTCCTCAAGGCTGTCTGTCCTCACCTCCATAAGTGGCCATGTTGTTAAAGTCTCTTCATTTGAACCCATTAAAGGCAAACTGTGTTCCTGTGAAGACCCCGGTCGATACATCTAGCAAAAGAGATGCAGATCAGAGATTCAAATCCATAATGTTCAGTAGTAGGAGAGAGGAAAAGTAAACTGATAATAAAGTAAGTAAAAGAGTAAGAGCCATGCAAAAGCTGTAGAAAGTGCTGTGAGAAATCGAAGGCCAACGAAAATACTTCGTTGAGGATGTGGCATTATTAGGGCTTTTAAAAATGAGAATTGAGACACGTGGGTATGGAGGGAAGAGTTTCAAATATGGGCAAAAGCAGTGAAGCAGTAAAAGCACAGACCACATTTGGGAACAGAAGTGGTTCAGTTCCATGGGCGGAATAAGCTTAGATGGTGTTTCTCAAACTGCAAGCTAAAGAACTCCGCTGGTCTGTGAAATCTTACTACCACGTCAGAAAAAAAAGGAGTCCACAGTCAAATAAGATCGATCCGATGTCTCTGAGGTCAACGAACTTCAGCGGGTTTCCCTACTCAGGACTTCTCAGAGCATCTGAGGGCTCACATGCCCGTTTGACTACCCTTCTCTCAGGGATGGTCTGTCTGTTCGCCCCCTCCAGGGTGTGGGAGGAAGCGGTCTGGGAAACACACGGGGTCCAGTGGGCCTCCGCAGTCTGGGGAATCCTGGCCGTGCGATTCAGGACACACTGTGGCAGCTGTCATTCAGAGAACGTTCCAGGTGTTCTGCGGAGAGTCGTGGGAATGTCACGAGCCGTGGACCAGTGACACCTCGCACGCCCTCATGCAGCCAGAGCGTGCACAGTGAGGTGCAGTTAGCAGGCCGAGGGAAAATCAGATTTGTCGTGCTGACATGACTCATAAGGAAACAGTGGTGAGTGCACATCCAACAGCAACTGAGGCTTATACCTTAGAAAACATTGGAGCCCCAGCGGTACAATTTCATATACAATGTGCCCTGTTCCTAGTGGCTGGCAAGTCAAACTATTTCACATCTGATAGTGTAAGCTAAATAAAATGAGCCAGGCTCTCTGCTAGATTATAAGATCAGACAATAACTATAAAAATTAAAAAACCTGTAAAGACTAGAAAGCCATAAAGATTAGAAAGAAGAGCAAGGCAGAGATCCTACTCGGACTGGCCAGTGGCCTGAGGTGCTGGGCGGCGGCAGGAGGTGAGCTTGGATGTGAAGAGTTCAAATCACCCCGGAACTATCGCCCTGGTCCGTGGAAACGCTGTCGTCCACGAGACTGGTTCTGGTGCCAAAAAGGTTGGGGACCACTGAAAAGAACTCTGGACACCTTGAGGCTGAATGGTTAAATATGTAACTACAACGTAAAGTATGACTTCAACACAACTCTCTGAAAACACAGAGACTGCACTTAGCCTTCTCGCACTGAAGGGTTTCAGAGAGCTCGAGGGAGGGGTGGAGTGTGCCAGTGGAAAAAGGGGGAGCCTCATGAAAGGTGCTAAATTGGAATGCTCAGACCCCTACATTTAACCACATGAAAGCTTACTCCACATAGTATAGAAAAGAGAATCCAACATTTATGAATAGATACAAACATAAATTAAAAACAAAAGGATGTTACAAAGATGCCTTTTAAAGTTATAGCGGTGTGGTAGAAAAGTTTATAATATAAATGTAAAGAGCATATCAAAGGTTATTAAGTCTATTTTAAGGCCAGCAGCTCTGCTGCTTCTCCCCAAGTTGAAGGAAGAAAGAAACATCTTTATTTTCCCTTTGGCTCTTGTTCTCGAGACCCAGTATGCAACTTAGAGCACTTCAGAGGGCTCCAGTGCGGGCCTTTGGAGACTTCCTGACTTTGCCCAGAGAAAGCGAGAAACACGGTTATTTCAAAATGTTTCTAGTTTTTCCATTTGAAATGATGCCCACAGTGCACAGGAAATCGCTAGTGCCAAAGCCTGTTTTTCTTTCTAATAATTTTAGAGGCTATATTGTTTTAAGTAGGATTAAAGCTTTCTTTGCTGTGCAGTTTATTTAAGGCACCATACGTGACAATTTAACTACACAACTACTTTATATATTGTTTTTATGTATTATACCCTCACATATTTATATTCAAAGTGTACTGACTACTTTTATTTCCAAACACTTAAAATAAGTCATCTCTACTTCACAAAACCAACATTTTTTAAAGGTCCTAAATGTAATATAAACACATTTTTAAAAAATTAAGTGCTGTAAAGGCTTTTCTCGTGGTTCTTCTCATCAACTTTTTAAAAAATAATTACGGGAGCTTGTCGTGATTTTATTTTTTTACCGTGTAATATTTTAAAGCTATCATCATGAGAAAAAATTACATTTTACCCTTAAAACACTGATAAATATAGAGATGTGACAATATAAACAGTTCGATAGATGTTTGTGAATAAAAGAACAACTGATGGCACCCCAGGCAGAGATGAAAAGACAAAACACAGCCCTGGCTCCCGTTCAAAGGCACGATTTTTCCTGAATTTAATACTAAGAACCTCTTCGTCGCCCACAGACCAGACCTATGGAAAGAAAGTTTGGGTTGAACAGGAATCCTGAGATAAATTTTTCTTAGAAAATCTAGCTTAACTTTTTGGCATTGATGCTATAACAATTTCATTCACTCATTCATTCATTCATTCATTCATTCAACAAATGTTAAAACATTTCTTGAGCATTCACAGTAGTAGTAGCAGTAGTAGTAGTAGTAGTAGTAGTAGTGACACTAATAAGTGGTGATGCCCACTCGGAACTTTGTGCTGAGCCCTGTGCTGTGTGCTAGGTACTGATTCACTCACACAGTCTCTACAACAGCCCTCCATTAGCTCCACTGCACGGAGGAGAAAAGCGAGGTGCAGAAAGTTGCAAAACTTGCCCATGGTCACCCAGCAACTGCATGAATTCTAAATCGAGTCCAAGTCAGTATGAATTCTAAACTGGATTCACATTGTTTGCTACCCCGGGTCCCCGTGGTAGGGATGCCCAAAGGTATGTGGAGCATCCTCTGTAAGTATTACAATATCATAAACGGAAAGACTGTAATAGGTCATCCAGGCTCTTTTTTTACAGATGCGGCCTCAAGGCCAGGCCAGTGAGGCGATTTACCCAGCGTCACAGAGACAGGTATAAGCTGTCTCCTCCCATCCCTCTGTGTTGTCACTCGGTCTATTTCTGTTTTCATTCACTATGTGACTCCGAAAACCCCCTTACTTACTAATAAACTGCTGGATCTATATTATTGTGGAAATAAGAAACCATATGGAAATGGTCTTTAAATATGTAATTTTATCTCCTTAGAAATAGCCCTCACTGGTTGATAACTTTCAAAGAGACAAATTGTGAAGCTGTGTACAGATCTTGGCCTCATGGAAAACAAGCACTAAAACTGAGTTTAGCAGCTCACAGTTGGCACTGGGCCTCTCACCTCCCTGCCTCCCCGCGTTTCTGGTTATCTTTCAGTCCCATCTTGTCTCGGGCTCTGAGGCCATTGAACAGGCCATTACTCCGTGGTTGTACAAAGGAATAGAAGCAAGGTAGGATCAAAAGAATGTTTAGAGCTGCAGTGACAACAGCGACTGATTCAACCTCCTTACTGTAAGCCCCAAAAAGGCAGGCCTGGGAAGCAACATAACACAAAACAGAGCCTGGTAAACGAATGGAAGAGATTGAGTAGAAGACACAATAGTACAGCAGGGAGTGTCCTGTTTAACCACTTTAAACCTCAGTCTCCTCTTCTGCAAAATGGATGATCATAGTCCCTAGTTGTCCGTTTGCCTTGAAGATTACTTGTAATAAAGTATATTGCACCCTACATGGCACACAGCATACATTCAATAAATACAGCTATAGCTACAATATTACAGTCCAATCCTAGTTCTACCCCTTTCATGCACCCCCTGATGTTCTCATTTCTACAGAGGAGGAGGTTTGTGAAAGCTTTGCTCAGACCTTTATCCTTTGACTTTGAGCTCGAATTGTACTGCCTTATGGAAGTCATCAACCCCTGCCAGAGTGGGAGTTATTAATGCCCTCTTCCATGCTTTTTAGCTGTGGCCTGCTCAGCCTTTATCTCATTTTCTCCCATCTTTGGTTTTGCTTTGTTTATATTCATAGCATAGATTCCTAAAGGTGAGGTTTGCCCTTGTACAGATAGTTACTTTATAATATGTGGACCCTGACCTGCACACATTTTTAACAACTCAATGGCTATACACATGGAAAGTATTTGTGAATTATGATTATGGAATTGAATTGAATTCTTATAAGCAGTGAGAATGTTGGTTTCTTGATTTTGTTTGTTTCTTAGGGAGGGGAGTGGGCAAATACAAAAAGAAAAGCAAATATCTAGGCTCAGCCTGAGGATACCTGCCATTTACACAAGGTATTTCTGTCGGAGGTCAAAATACTCTGTACATCTGTTCTCAGCGTTGTCCTTGGGGCAATCACAGTGACAACCTTAGAGCCAGGTAGCATGCTCTCGTGTGCTACCTGTACTACCAACAGCTCCAGGAAACAACAGAGGCTATGGCGCTTGTTCAAGCCCCGAGCTCCCTCTGATCACCTGTAGGTAGAGCTCCTGTCTGGGAAGGGAGCAGTAGGCTCCAGACTGGCTGCGGGGACAGCCGCAGGGAAAGGATGTGCTCTTGGGTCCTTCTGTGACTTGGTTTCCCACTCTGAATGATGGCAGTAACGACCTTATCCTCCGTGATTCTACCTCCCCAGACTGGACACAACGTCATTTTTAAAGCTGCCAGGATGAATGAACAGTGGATGTAAGAGTGGCTTGAGGTGTGCTGAAAAACGGGACTGCGCAGCAGAGTTAGGGCACGTTCTCGTTACGCAGCAGACAAAGTCAGAGCCAGCACTCCTTGAGGGCTTTCTGTGCGTCAGGTAGCGTGTGTACCATTCTATGCGTATTGATTCACCCAATTCTTAAAACAACCCTGTGAGGAGGCAGTCTTCACTTTACGGAGGAGGAAACGGAGGCACAGAAAGGCAGGCCAAGGTCGCACAGCCGGTAAATGGCGGAGCCCGGAGCAGTGCTCCCGTAGCTGGATGCCCTGGCGCCCTCTTCACCGGGTCCGGGTCCGGGTCTGTCTTGCTGGGGGCGTCTCTTTAATTTGGAACCTGGATCAATGCTTTGCCTGTAATAGGTGCTAAATAACACTCGTTGAATTGGAGTAACACTAATAAAGCTCAAGCACAGTTTGGAAAAGCCTCTCCCTTCTCCCCCTCCTCCCAATTCCACCCTCAGCTCCTCTATTAAGTAAAGCATTTGACCTTCAACGGTGTGCCTCCAGTTGGGAACTACAGACCCTTGAAGACTCCTTTCTTTTCCTATTTATGATTTACAAAAGAATGTGAACACCGTGAGGACCAATGGAATGAATGTCTGAAACCAAGTGCTGCTTTGGACTTCAGCGCCTGTCAGTGCTATGACATGCCACCAGCAGCTACCACTTCGGTTCTTACAGCAGTAACAAAGGAACAGCGCCAAGTTCATCTCTAAACGATGTATCAGACTCTAACGCTGTTACTACAACGGCACAGAGTGTGAGGAAAGGAGATGTGACAGCTGGAACAGGAAAGAGGCGAGAAAACTGGGTCAGTTCAGGGCACCTCGCCCACCACGACGGTGGCAGACTCTCACAGAACTCAAATGTGCCAGCCCGACACAGTCCGTACCGCATAATGCTGGTAGCTGAGTAAACACTACCAATTCACACTTTATAGCTCTGGGAGGAGATTTTTATACTTAATTTATGAGTATAAACAATTCCAGAGTTGTTTAAAAGCGATGCCATAAGGTGATGGCTGGTTTTATTATATGTATATACGCAACATTTTAAAAGAAAATAATTTAAGCCAATGCTGAGGAGACGTAGAGAATGTCTCCCTTAAAATACTGCAGAATATCGGTTTCCCTCACATTTGAGAAGCACTACATAATAGCATGTATTTGAGGCTTTGCTGTTTCAAACAGATTACAGACACAAACATATTAGGTATGTCGTTAACACTCGGTGTGAAATAGTATGTGAGACCCTCCCTTTTTGAGAGCAGGCTTTGATGGGAGAAAGGCTAAAAGACTTGATAGAAAGAATGTGAACGCAGTACTTTGAGGCCAGTCGTTAACCCTCTGTAAACCCCTGGGTTCCTCGTCTGTAAAATAGTGGTAATCTGCGCCTCCTTCATCACAACCGCCTAAGTGTAAAGCTGGTTCTCAGAAGGTGCTCAAAGTGCTCGGTGAATGGTCATTTAAATAAAATACTGATGTTTTTAGGAGACAAGAGGAAGGATGTACCACTACATTCTTAAACGGCACAGTCACCCGCCCGGCTGGAGGGAAGACCCCGAATTGTGGACCCCTTGGAGCGACTTTGGGAAGCAGGCCCACTGGGCGAGGAGGTGGCTCCACCAGCTGGTGCCGCGACAGAGCGCCGAAGCCAGCCAACACCCGGAGCTGCCATGCCCCCGTCCCGCTCCGGCCCCCACGCAGTGCAGGAGGGGAGGCCAAGCTTTGGTGGTCGTGTCACCAGAATACGGGATTCCGTTCCTTGGAGTCACCTGAGAAACTGGTGAAGCGGAAAGGAACTCGGTCGTCTCTCCAAGGGTTTGTGGGGTGGGGAGCGCAAAGGGTTTTCGCCAGGCAGAGGGGCTTCCCTGTGCGCCAGGTGTGGCCCACGTCCCCAGCTCGGTCGACTGGGGGAAGGGGGAGCGGTATCTGTCTCTGCGGGCGGGCAGCGATTCGGAGGTATCCGTCTTTGTGAGCAGAAAGCGGACTCCAGCCCGCGCCGTGCGAGGTGCTGGAAGGCTGAAGGCGCTTGGGTCCTAGGCAGAGCGGGCCCTCCGCGAGAACCGGCGCTGACCGGCGCCGAGAGGCCGGGACTGGCGAGCGCTGCTGTGCGGCAGGGACCCACCTGCGCTGGGCCGCGCTGCCCCGCTCCGAGTCCCGTCCGGCTGCTAGGGGCGGGGGTGCGGTCGCGGGGGCGGGTGGCGGGCGCGCGGCCACACTGGGGGCGGGGCGGGCGGGCCTCGCCAGGCGCGGGGGGCGGGCCCGCCCGCTGCCGGCACGGCCCTTCGGCCCGCTAGCACTCGGTCGCGCCGCGGGGCAGGCATGGGAGCGGAGCGCGCCCTCCCTGCGCCCACACCTGTCTGAGCCCCGCGAGGAACCCCTGCCCAGGCGGGCAGCCCGGCGCGGGTGAGTGCGGGTGCGGCCGGGGCGCACTCCCGGACACGGGGCGGCGCGGCGAGGGGAGGAGCGGGACAAAGGGCGGGTGCGCGCGGGGTGGGGTGCCTGCGTGGGGCGCCTGCGTGGGGCACCGGAGACGTGGCCCGGGCCTCCCTCAGGGCTCGAGGGTTGGGACCTGCGGCCCGAAGGAGCTGTGCGGAGACCCAGGCGTTGCTGGGCACTTGGATTCATGCACTGTCACCCGTGAGGCGGATGGGGAGAGAAGGTTCTGAAAAGTGCTATCTTGGATGCCGGGTGGGAGTGGAGAAAGCTGGCTCTGGGCAAGCTCTCCTCTGGCCGGACGGTGGCAACACCCCCACCTCCTGCGAGCGCGCACGCACCGCCACCACCATCACCACCACTCGTTTTCCTTGAGTTTTGCGTGTATGTGTACCAACAACAAGATCTGAACATTAATTTTTAATCTTGGGCATGTGATTGTGGACACACCTTAGCAAGCAAAAGAAAGTGCAGGAAACCCAGTTTGGGGAATAGGGTCTTTTCTGTGGAGTCTTAAGTTGATGACCTTGTGCTTCCCTAAGAAACTAGTGTCTGTGAACAAGTATTTGTTGAAAGCAAATACTTCTTCAGCCTGTAGACACTTATCACGAGTTAACTTACAAATAAAACTTTGAAAAAAATTGAAAAATGTTTTAAAAGAGGAAAGAGAAGGATTGTTTAGGTGAAGGAAAATTGTCACTGCCCTTCGGGCTGCAAATCTGGTTTGCATGAGGAGAAAACAGCTGATAAAAATCCAGTTTGTTTTACTGCCCTTTGGGCGACACCCAAGAGACTTCAAAAACAGCCCCTAGTGGGTGGAAAGCTCCCAGTTAGTGTTGGCATGGGGCTGACTTTTCCCAGCTCCTGAAATTGAACTTGAGGGTCCCAAGCACTTTTTAGGATCAGATAGGCCAATGTGATGATCATTTTTTTGCGTGGTGGTGTGGGAAAGAGTTAAATTTATAGTTTGAAGGTAGCTGTGGCCAAAAGCCGAATGGCAAATTAATATCAGGATGTTTAGTGCACTTGTTTCAGGATCTCGTTTGTGCATAAGAGCGTTTAAAATAGACCTTATCCTGTGTCTCTCAAGAAGTCTCTTAGGAGTGGACTGGAGGTGGAGTTGGGGAGAAGAAACTTAGGAAATGCCACAAAATGCCACAAAAAGCCGTTACATTTACTTGTGAAAGTGTTTGTGATCATATGCACACTATCTGCATTTGAATACATTGTTTCATTTGTTTTTGTCCCACTTACATAAAGTGAAGAGATAATCTGTCATGCTTTCTTGGGCCTGAACTGGAAAAGAAGCGTTTTTCCAAGGTAACTAATACGGACCTCGTTTTGTAATACTGACAGCTTATTCAGGTAGATGGTGAATGGTGGGTGCATTTTTCTGTCTGTAGCATAAATGCCAAAGTGCCCATTAGTGGACCTGAGAACACTGTTGGCCCCGCTCTGCCGCGTTTAAGAGTCTCAGGTTCCCCTGCACATTGCCTCTCATACATCCCCCAGGATTCAATTCACCAGGCATTATTCATGCATAACTCCCACTGACTCCGGGGAATTTGTTTCTCATGGATTCACCATTGACAGTTTTACACACTCTGTTCTTGTTCTTCTGCCAGGTCTGTTCCAGGTCACTGGGGTAGTTCATTTTGCCTAAAATCTGATAGAGAAGAAGTTAAGCTTCCTTTGACCACAAGATTATGTGTAGGGTGGCTGGACTTGTAAATGCCCTGCATTTCTTTCCTGTACAAGACTATAATTCTTAAACCATTATGTGATCAGGTCTGTTTTCCTCTAACAGATTCTGTAACTTCAGAAAATGAGAGCAAGCCTGGCTACAGAGCTTTGTCCGTTTTTAGGTATTTGCTTTAGGAGTCATCATGGTTTCACTGTTCGCTATCCCCGGCCACAGATTCCGTGGAAAACCCTCTGTCCTTCTTCCAACTGGTGCTCAAAGCTTTTATCTTCACAAACTTTCCCACTATTTCTTTCTGTCATTACTGTTTACAGTGGTCACAGAAGTTCATAGGTTGTGCAATAGTTTATACGTCGTCCTACGAATTAGATTTTCCCTCCCAGCACTTACTTGCTCTGGGAGTCTTTCATTCTCCCAAACACTTGCCCTCTTCAGGAAACCTGTGTTGTTGCAGACCATGGTGCAGAACTAGAAGAGAGCAGTCTCCGTGCCCGGTCTCCAAGCAGACTGAGTGCAGTTTGCACACCGGATACTGTGCGTTGTTCCTCACCGTGAGGTTAGCAGTGGGCTTGTGAAGCCGCAGCATCCTCATAAGGTGTTCATAATTTTACACGGTGGACAGCGGCACAGTGGCTCACACTGAGTGATGGAGCGTGGAAAGTATAATCCTCTTGTGAGTCCGATGCACAGAGGTGCAAAAGGAATACAGTTTCCATATTACTAAGCATGGTGAAAAATATTTGCCTACCTTAGTTTTCCACTCTGCTTTGCATTAGGTGAAATAATGCATGAAAATACTCAGTTGAGAACTTTAAAACATAAATATGTATGTGAGGAATTGGTATCCTGTAAAGGCTTATTCCTAAAAATTAAGTCTTGTCGACCTGAATATTCTTCATCCAGATTTAGATATAATAAGATAAGGCTTGGACATTTTCTTTTCTTAAGGTATGAGTTTTCCAGACAGTTCTATTAGGGATAAGGTGATTCATTTGTAAAGAGAGAGAATTTAATATTATATAATCCATTTAGTTACCTTTCTAGTTGTGAGCTTATGAATGTTTTTATTACATTCTGGAGTATTTACACTTGAATACCTCAGTGGGCATGGCACAGGCTTACCTACAGTTTATAAAAATGGAAACAATAATTATTTCTCTCCTGGGGAATTTAATTCTATAATCAGGTGAGCTGAGAAATTGATGCAAAGCCACCCACCTAATTTTAAAGCATCTCAGTTACCCTTGATGCATTATCGATGGGGAAGGGGTCGGGGGAGGTGTGAGCGCCTCAGGAAAGGCCCAGGGGAGCAAGCAGTGGGGTCAGTTCCCCGTCAGGCTTTCCTGAGAGCGTTCACGTAGAGCCAGCCTCCCTTCCACTCCTGAAAGCCGCCCTCTGCTGGAGGCCTCTGTTCCCTTTGACGACTGAGCACGGAAATCTCGTCCCCCAGCTAAGAAAGAGATAAACATGATAAAATTTCCTACTTCTTTTCTCCAGTGCTTCCACCCTCCATCATTTCATTAGTAAAAGCTCCTGCCTGCGCAGTAAAGGAGAGCTGTCAGTAAACAACACAGTGCTTGACCTGGATTTTTTGTGACCCTAGAAAATTGTAAAATTAGAAAATCCTGGACCTGAAAAGACTAAAGAGAATGCCTGGTACTCATAGCAATTTTTAGACCACTCTAAACACACAGTTGGTAAAGGAGTGAGCAGTTTATGAAGCTGTAACTTTAATGCAATGTCAGTTTAAACCCAGCTGGGGACCTGAGAACACACAACTTTATTTCCCAATTTCTGATCAGGTATTTTTAAAAAATGAAACAGTTCAGAATAATTTGACCTGTATTAATTTCTAAATGTGAACTAAAGTGGTTTTAAAATCCAGTTTTTCAGCTTTCAGAGTTATAACTTGAATCAAGATAGAAAATGTTAGAACAAGATTATACCCCACAAGGTAATGACTAGATTTAAGTAATAATAGAAGGAACTTGTAAGCAATGTTTCAAACGAATGGAATTACTGTTTGGGGGGATGTTTGAAAAGCTTACTCTTAAGGGATTAGAACTTCACCTTGCCCTCTGGTTTAGCCGTTCTTTTTTTATAGATGGCTGACATCTTAACTGGCTGAACGACCAGAAGTTAAGTTGTAAGACTCTGAGTTGGTAACATTATCTACTACCCATTAGGTCATGTTCTGTCCAGAACAGTAACGTTCTGTGGTGGACTCTGTAGCAGCTCTAGCAGGCTGGGTGGTGTGTAAGGGTCCCAGAGGTGCCTGACACAGTCATCCCTTGTTCTGCTGCAGAACCAGCTGGAGCCTCTGCATTGGGAGGCTGGAGGGAGGCTGTGCCTAGTCAGCGAGCCTCCCTGACGCCCAGCGCTCAGCCCCGGGAAGAAACTTGTTCTCATTTCTCCATACCCGCTAACTCTCGTGGACTGGTTTCTAGGAACAGCCTTTCTTTCTGAGAGACAGACACTAGGAACTGAACAACTGAAAGAGGCGTACCACAGTCGCACTTGGGGAATGAGGCATGCTTCCAGGTGGAAAGTGTTTTTTAAACAGGGATTTACTACAGGCAAAGCACTTGGGAAAATGAAGTGAGAGTTAATTTTGCTTGAGGGGGGGTTAATTGACTAACACAAGGTTCCCAGGTGGATCCCAGTCTCAGACTCTTTCCTGCCATTCTCTTTCCCAACACCCTTGCCAATGGACTATCTTAGTGTTTGGACAAATGGGTGAAGCTGAAGACAGATGGCGCTGACGCGATTCTGCCACAGTAGATAATTCACGCTCTGTATTCCCAGAATCCAGTTCACGTATCAACTTCAGGTATGGGATTTAAAAACGCATGATCTGGATAATTAATTTGAGCATATTTTAACTGTCATGTTCGTCATCCACGTCAAAAATGCTATCTACAACTTAGGACAACGCATAGTATAATATTGTTTCATCTCCTCCTCTCTTTCTCTTAAGAGTCATACAGTATTTAGAAAACAGGGATACTTGGCAGTTTGCACCTCTGTCTGAATTCTGTGTTTTCCGTCTTAAGATGAGCTGAAGTAAAACTCGGCCTACCACATCTGCTGCCCCCTAAGAGTGGGCATTAACATCCTCCGTGTCAGTCAAAGGGAGGAGGGGGAGTGTCTAGGGCTCCGAGATACAGCCCTGAGGGAGACACAGGATTCCTCCTAGTACATATCACACTTGGCAGGGATTGTGGTGGGGGGTCATTTAGTCACCTAGACAGCAACTTATGTAGCAGAAGGGCTGTCCAAGCACTAGATATGTCCAGGAGTTGGGTCCTCGTCCAGGACATGGGAATAATCAGATACAGAGCCATCCCTCATAATCCCCTAAAGGGGCGTCCTCACCGCACCTACCCCACCAGTAACGTTCCCACTGGGGAGGAGGCCTCTATTAGCCTTAGCGACCCCTCCCACGTTTACATAGAACTTCAGTCTTGATAGTACCCTCAAGGTGTATGCATGTGCACCCCGTGATTTCAAGGCTTTAGAGAAATAATTAGATGTATTTCCTCCCCGCAGAAGGGCCCAGGGATCCTTCCTATTGGGGAAAATGTGGAGAAGCAGTTTCAAAGGATCAGGAAGTCCCGAGGAATAGCCTTTTCCAGGACCTCCTTCCTTTCCTTTCCTCTCCCTGATCTCCCTGATGGAAGTAGAATCAACGAGAAAGAGACAAGCGAAAGGATCCAAGAGGTGGGTGGCGCACCCACCTATTTGGGAAATACAGTGGATGGCTACTGGGGATATAGATTGGCACACTCAGCGGACTAGGTCAGCCCAATGGGAGTTTTCAGTCTCCTGTAAAGGAAAGCAGCAGGCACCCAAAGTTGCCAACGGGTCTGTACTGGCGGAGAGGGAGAGGGTGAGAATAATGAAACGACTTTTCCTGACTCCTGCTACATTCCACTAGCCTCCTGAGACCTAGCCCCTCCTTGCCCTAGTTTTGGGATTTTTGACTGTGAGTGAATTGCCCTGCTAAGACAGTTCTCTGGAGCAGAAGGTTCAGAGCTGGTCAGAGCCGACTGATGCTTGAACATTCGTGAAAGGACTACTTCCCACTTCTTTTTCTACTCCTACTGCCACTACTTTTACTTTCTACTTCTACTACTTCTTTTTTGTTGTTTTTCTTCGGGGGTGATGGGCCTCTCTTTAAACATACCTTTCAGGATAAAATCCAAGCTCCTTCACTTCGTACACGTAGCCCTTCAGAACCCAACTCTTGCCTGTTGCCTCTGCCTCTTCCTCTGTTCCACCCTGGCTAAGCTAAGCATAATTCCTGAGAGGACTCGCACTGTTGCTGCTCTCCCTCAGCTCACAGGCTTGTTTCCTCTAAGAGTCCCCTTCACTCTGTCTTATGTTATCTAACTTCTGTTCAGCTGCAACACCCATCTCAAGTAACCCCTCTGCAACACCTCTGTCTTCGTACCCTTACAGCCGACTTCATGCCCTTTCTCTGGGCTACCGCATCATCCTCATGCATCTCTGTGTGCATCATTCAACAGAAGTACTTTCTGAGCCACCGCAATCACTCACTCGTATTTCCACTAATACAGTCGTTCATTCAGCAAATCTGTGTCGAGTGCTAGCCAAGGTCTGAATTCAAGACATTTAGACTAGCTGGGACCACAGATGCAAAGACCTGAGAAGGTCACCAACAGTAACAATCATAATGGGACTGACCCTTGACAAAGGTCCTGGTAGTATAAGACAGAACCCAAAGGAAGAAGAAATGTTTTGTTAGAGGCCTGACTACTCTGGCACTAAATTTATAATAGGTAAGGGTGTTCTAAATTGAAAGCAAAAAAAAAAAAAAAAAAAGTCTTAGACCCTTCTGAATGCAGCCACTATTTATAGACAATGGGAGTCCCAGTATGTGTGACACTGTGGCGCTATCCCTTTGTGATGCCTTGTCACACAGTAAGCTAAAGAATTTAAATCTGTCCTCTGCGTGAGCAACCTGCTCTGGAGATGCTCCAAGTTCATGCTATAATGAGAAAGAGAGGAAAGAAGGAAAGGAGGTCAGGGGGATGAGAGAGGTAGGAAGAGACGAAGGTTTAGTATGAAGCACAAAAAAGGCTCTAAATTACAGGGAAGTTGGGGATGGTCCAACAGTTCATTTGGGGATTAATGCCCCACGCACACTGCCTTGCCGTGGGCCATCGTTTGGAGCATCTTAAACACAGAAAGGAATGAACACCCGATCTCATTTTGGGCACCTAGCCACGGGAATGTTCCAAGGTCAAGCCCTTGCATTGTAAGTGAGACCATTATCTGGGGATTCCTCTCCACACCCTGATTCCTGAGGAGGGTTCACAGACTTAGAAACAATGACAGGCATGCCGCTGACTGCTTCTGCGGTAAAAAGAGTGCTGAGGCCAGCGGCCAGCCCCTTGCTCCCCCTGACCTTCTTGTCTTTCTTCCCACAGAGTGGTGCTCAGCATGGCGGGGATCCCAGGGCTCCTCTTCCTCCTCCTCTTCCTCCTCCTCCTCGGTGTTGTCGGGCAGGCGAGCCCCTCCGGTACCCAGTGGAAACCCACTTGGCCTGCCTACCGCCTCCCTGTCATCTTGCCCCAGTCCACCCTCTATTTACCTAAGCCAGACTTTGGGGCCAAAGCCAAATTGGAAGTGTCCTCCTCATGTGGACCCCAGTGTCATAAGGGAACTCCACTGCCCACTTACGAGGAGGTCAAGCAGTACCTGTCTTATGAAACACTCTATGCCAATGGCAGCCGCACAGAGACTCAGGTGGGCATTTACGTCGTCAGCGGCGGTGGGGCTGAGTCTTCGGGAAAGTCTCGGAGAAAGCGGCAGATTTACGGCTACGACAGCAGGTTCAGCATTTTTGGGAAGGACTTCCTGCTCAACTACCCCTTCTCAACGTCGGTGAAGTTATCGACAGGCTGCACAGGCACTCTGGTGTCCGAAAAGCATGTCCTCACGGCTGCCCACTGCATACACGATGGGAAAACCTACGTGAAGGGAACCCAGAAACTTCGAGTGGGCTTCCTGAAGCCCAAGTATAAAGAGGGCACTCGAGGGGCCAACAACTCCAGCTCCGCGGTGCCTGAGAAGATGAAATTTCAGTGGATCCGAGTGAAACGCACCCACGTGCCCAAAGGTTGGATCAAGGGCAATGCCAACGACATTGGCATGGATTATGACTATGCCCTCCTGGAACTCAAAAAACTTCACAAGAGAAAGTTCATGAAGATTGGGGTGAGCCCTCCCGCCAAGCAGCTGCCAGGGGGCAGAATCCACTTCTCTGGCTATGACAATGACCGACCGGGCAATTTGGTGTACCGTTTCTGCGACGTCAAAGATGAGACCTACGACCTGCTCTACCAGCAGTGTGATGCCCAGCCCGGGGCCAGCGGGTCCGGGGTCTACGTGAGGATGTGGAAGAGACAGCAGCAGAAGTGGGAGCGAAAAATTATTGGCATCTTTTCAGGGCATCAGTGGGTGGACATGAACGGTTCTCCACAGGATTTCAACGTCGCTGTTAGAATCACTCCCCTCAAATATGCCCAGATTTGCTATTGGATTAAAGGAAACTACATGGACTGTAGGGAGGGCTGACACAGCAGCCCTTCCTGCTGCACTTAAAGGTCTTCATGTCCTTATTTTAGCAGAGGCCAAATTGTGTCATTGGGGTGTGTGCGCATGTGTGTGTGTGCGTGTGTGTGATGTGTCTTAGTATCTTTTATCTAATTTTTTTAAATTGCAAGATGACTGGCTTTATTATTTGAAAATGGGTTTGTGTATCATATCATTTAAGCAGTCCGAAGGCATCCTTTTGCATAGAAATAAAAAGCATACTGATGTTTGGGGCAATAGGGACTCGTTAGCAATTAAGTTAATCTTTTACTTTTTGAGAACTTTGATTTTTATTTCATCTGAACTTCTTTCAAAGGTTTGTATTAAATATGCGGCATACAGGAGATATAGATTCTCGTGTGTGTATATGTGTGTATTTTTCCCCTGAGAGCCCTCTTATTTTTTTTAAAGGCCTAATCACTAATATTTTCAGGTTGCAGTGTTCCCCAGCACATACGACTGTTCAGGACTTTCACAATACTCCAGAGACAGGCAGTTACAGTGTTTCAGATGTGAGGCATTTGCACAGTAGTCCTTGATCAGCAAAATAATTTGTTGACTATTTTGGTACACATATTAAACTATATTTTACAGTTAGTCAGTCAGTCCCCAAGCTGTTTTTAGTTTTGAAATAGTTTCCCTTCCAAAGATTGTTGCTCTACTTCTGGGGAAGACTTTGCACATGGTTCTGCCAGCTTTGCAGTCACACCGGCGTCAGCAAGATTGTCTATGCCAGCCCTTCCATTTCGCAGGGTTTCGCTCACATTTCTTGAACTAGCTGTTTTCCAGGAGGCAGTAATCAGGGCCTAATTAGAACAGGCTGTGGTGCTTCCCAGCTAACGACGCGGTCGCACGAAAAACAATCATTGCATTTTACCCCCGGAGTGTAGCACATCTCGTGTTTTATCATTTGGACGGAGTCATTGAAAATGAATTAAATTCCAGAGAACAATGGGTGCATTGCTTGGCAGATGTCACGACAGAAGAACCGCTTGTTTGGAGCCTGGCACAGTCACGCGGTCTCATCAAAGTCACTCTGCATGGCTTTCGGTGCGCTTTGGGGAGCTGCACACTTGTACAGTTGGGAGACTTTTCTCTTGTGCTTTACTTATTTTAGAGTGAAAATATTTGGAAGGTGCTTTCAGGAAAAAAAAAAAACATGGCTTTTTTTTTCAACCAGCTATAAAGGGGCCTGTTTTACCAGAATACTCTAAGCTACAGGCACGTGTAATCGAGTGTGGTAGCAACAGGGACAAGCGGGAGGATGTGAAGGGCTCAGATCACCACTCCAATAAATGCCTTTATGAATGTTTATCAACTTGGCACTCATTGTGTATGAAGAAAAGAGCCTGAACACTTCTTTTTAGCTGTCTTACAAACGGGCTACAAGGCAGAGGTTTGCTGTCTCTGCACCCCGGGGGAATTTCAGCCGGCCTTGTAGTCACAAGGCCATGAGGACTTCTACGTGTGGCACTGATGCCCACACCTCCTCCAGGGGGCTTTTGGCCTGTGTGTCTCAAGCTTTCTAGAAGGATAATCCTGGTAAGGTGCTCAAGAGCGTAACCGCAGTGCTTTCTTCAAATCTCATAAGAAATACTGTGCAAAGCAACGAGACACAGGGCCGCCAGGAATCTTCTGAGTTCCAGTGCAGTCGCTGTGGAATCTAGCAGGAATCCAGCCCGAGGAAGAAGAGCGGTCTCCATCTCTATGTCTGGTATTGGAGGGTTCTGTTTGGTTTTGCTTTTGCTTGCTGGGAAAAGATGTCCACTGAACACCTGGAATAGAACTGATTTTTTTAAAGAAATAAATACACCTGGATATCTTCATTTTCATTTTTGCCAAGTTTAAACTTCCCTCACCACGGGTAGGTAATGACCCAAAGTCAAAATGATGTCAATGTTTAGATATAATTTACCAAAGAATTGTAACCACACGCTCTGTACAACGTGACTCCTAGGACCGTAAAGTCATTCAACAGGGCCGTCTTTTCAGTGGGAGTAAGGGGGAAGCTTGGTGTTAAACTATCGTCGAAGTTGGAATAAAGAGGAGAAAGGGGTCATGATGTTATTAATATAATTAGTGCCTTACATGTATTGGTTCTGCATTGTAAGGATATATTCTCAGTAAGACGAGTAGAACGTTTCCCAAAGTATGTGCCTTAAACACTCATCCCTCCAGATTTTCTACCAAAAATGAAAAGGGCACCATCATCAAGGAGGGAGGTGCCTTTCACTATTCCCTCTTTGTCAGGGATTCACATGCTTGTTTGCACGTTAAACACTCCAAGAAGTCGTGTACTACAGAGACATGTTACTATTTTAAAATCTGCATTTCAATAAACATTTTTGATCATTGAACCCTTGTTTTCTCCAGCAATACTTACGAGCAATGTAGTGTTCTAAGAAATACGTGTTGGGGATCGCTGTGACAGCCTTTGGGTCCAGGGATGACGCATGATATCTGATAAGCCCCCAGTGCTGTGAGGTGTCCGTGCCTTTGGGGTTTAACCAGAACCCTGGTCCAGGTGTGAAAATGCTCAGACAAAACAACAGAGAAGAAACTTGAAAATTATTGGTTGCTGGGTCACACCAGAAGGTTGTGGTAGAATGGGGGACACACTTTTCCCATAGACTTTATTCGGAATTTTGAATGTTATAAAGGTGCTAGTTGCCCCCTAAAATGGGCAAGAAGGGGTTAAAGAGGCAAAGAAATATGAGCCTGTCAATGGCAGAGTTGTACATATATTCTTTCATTCCTTTTTTTTGGACCAGGATAGATTTTTTAAAACCTGGAGAGGAAGTGGAGACACGGAGGCCAAGCCCTTCATTGTGTGTGACTCACCGACCCCAGCGACCGCTGGGTCAGTGTGTACGGTGGTGGGCTCTCTCTAACACCTCCAGGCCTCTTCAGGTCAGAGCTCTGGAGGATGACAAGCCTGCACTGGAACAATGACTGTCTAGTCTGCCCACCACGTGCTAACCGAAGGGTAAAAGACAGCCACCCAGGGTGTCCACAGGAATTCCCACGGCAGCCCTCAGCACTTCCTCTCCGAGGCCGTCGCAGCTCCGGGCCAAGGAGCCCAGGGCACAGGCTCTGCACTTCCCCTCTTGCTTTGTTTGAGTTTCACTGTTCAGGTCTGCCCTTTCCATAGGCCTCATCATGAACCAGCTCGAGCATGCCTCGAGGTTGCCTCCGTCAACTGAGTTCTGTGGATACTCGGTAGAGTGGCCATTCAATGTATTATCTAGAAGGGGATTCTTTTGAGACTGACTGAAAGGGAATTCTGTTAGCAAAGAGGCTAGGACAGCAGGCACGTACCAGGTGCGCCCTGGGAAATCCAGCGGGTCTGGTCCCCTTCGTTGGCAAACCCCTCAAAGCGCGGTAGGGAATGCGGGCTGACAGCCATCCTCGTGAACCCAAGAACAACAGCGGGGCTGCAGCCAACGGTTCTTTCTTCATGAGCTTCTCAGGTGGTTCCTCCCGCATGTCTTCTTCACCTGGACCAGCACTCTGCAGGCCTCCAAGAGGGAAAGGGAATTTAAAAATTCCCTTTCGTGAGATGGGGTCTGGAGTACAAAGGCAGAAAATACAACCATTTCTAGCAGATGAATGGCACACCTGTTCTTAGTCCACTGGTTCCCTGAGAAGGAAACAAACCAGCTTCCAGGATAGGAGTAAACGCAGCTGAGAGCTAGGGCAGTGGGCTGGTGTGAGAAGATGATGGCCTTGGAGTTGGGCAGGCTCCTTCCATAGTTGTGTTTCCTTTTGGTGAATAAATCTCAATGCCCATTAATTTAAAACTGTAAACCCTCCTGTTTGATTCAAAGCTCCTCTCTTTTCTGGGTTCCAGCTCCTCCAATCAACTGGGGTAGAGCAGAGGAGGAGAGAAAGGGCCAACATCATGTCCTCTCCCCAGTGGTTACCATCTTGCAGGTGACACTAGCTCTTCCATCCTCCTTAGCTCTTACCTCTGGTGATGTAACCCTCTGCCTCCTGCTGTAGGGCACCCTTACCTGGCTGACAGCCCCCTGGAGTAGTGAACCAGCAAAATGCCCCAAATCCAGCCATCCTCTCCCATGCTGGCATTTCCCACTGGAAACTCGCAGGCGTGCTGCCCCTGACTGTGAGCCACCTGTTGAATTGAAGATTTGGTGTGTGGGGGACGGGGAGATGCTCCAGGCTGAGGGACTGGAGTGCGAGGGCCCCTGGCAGGATCAAATTTGGTCTGTTCCAGAGACTCAGTGGGCGAAGGGGTTAGAAAGTTAGGACTGTATAGAATAAATCATGGGATGCAATGCAGAGCACAGTGACTATAGTCAGTAATCCTGTATTGTACATATAGAAGCTGCTAAGATCTTAAAAGTTCTCATCACAAGAAACTATTTGTAACCATATGGTGATAGGTGTTAATGAGACTTGTGGGGATCATTTTGCAATGTATGCAAATATCCAATCATGGTGTGTACCTGAAACTAAAATTAGGCGGGAGGACCCAAAAAAGTGAAATTTATTTACAAAAAATTGTGTATTATTCCTATATGTTTAAACTTCACTCGCCTTCAAAGTGCTCTCCATTTATGCAACACACCTATTGAGATGTTTTCCTACTGCTCAAAACAGTTTTTGAACTCATTGATTTTGATGCCTTTTAGTGCTTCTGTCATTTTTTGTTTCACCTCAAAATGCTTTCCTTTGAGGACATTTTTCATCCAGGGAAACAAAGAAAAAGTCACTGGGGATGAGACTGAGTGAATCGGGAGGGAGGGGCCTGAGGGTCATGACGTTTTTGGTTAAAAACTGCTGAACACTCAGCATGGTGTGGGCAGGTGCACTTGTAAATCACCCATCATGAAATGGGCAAATGCACTGAAAGAGTCTTCCAAAAAAATCCACTGAAGCTGAATGCAGCCTCTCACAATGACGCCAGCTGGTACACTGATACAGGTGGGCTCCTAGCAGGGGAAGCCTGTACTACAAGGGGAGTGGACAAGATATTTCTGGTTTTTGAGGGGGTTCCCCCTCATATATGTCAATTGTATCTCATTTTTTTCATAAAAGGAAAAGAGTACACCCAGGTTTTGGTCTGTGAATCCAGATAGATTCCAGGGACCAGCTGCTGAGATGGGAAAGAAGATTGGAGAGAATGAAAAATCAAGACTTTTCACATAAGGTTTGAAATGCCTAATAAACAGCCAAGTGGAGACACAGAGTCGACAGGCAGGATCTCTGATTGTAAAGCTCAGCGGAAAGACCTCGGATCAGCACGTAGATGGCACATAAAGCCACAGAGTGAGATACTTATCGCTTGGGAGGGAACAAGGAAAATGAGGCTTGAGGAGAGGAGAGGGCTGAGGACAGGATGCTGTCCACCAGCTTTAGAGGTGGGTTTCACAGAGGAAGGAGAGGAGGAGGAGGCAGCAAAGAGGCTGACAAGCAGCAGCCGAGGAGGTCACAGGAGAGCCAGGAATGTGGGCCTCACAGAAGCCAGAGAAGAAAGTCTGAAGCCGAGTGGGGGTGGGGAGGGCAAAGGGCAGGACAAGAGCAGGCGGTGTTGAGAAGGTCCCTGTAGGTGCCCTGGGCAATGTGGGCGGAGGGCAGGAGACCAGGAGGGGTCGCCTAGTCTTCCAAGCAGAACCTCACCTGTGCCTCTGGGCTCCCGCTGCAGAGCACAGGCTGCGCCCATCAGTGCCTGCCCCACCGGCCGGCCCATGGCTGCGGCCTCCTGTCCAGCCTTGGGACGGCTCTGCCAACAGCAAGTGCGAGGGTCCAGGGCCTCTGCCTCCCTGGGGGAGCCCAGGCTTCTCAGGTCCCTGACAACGTGGGCTCAGGGAGGAGCACGGCCATCCCTTCCTGTCCGGCCTGAGGTTTTCTGAGGGCAGAAAGAGCAACATGACTCTTCAGTGTGGTATGCGTGTGTGTATCAAGTGTGTAAAAACACCACGCGCTTCTTAGTCTTGATTTATCACTGCCCCTTGGCTTCGGACTCAGAAAGGACTGAGGCTCTCTCTTCTGCAAAGAGCCAGGACCGTTTTGAGAAGTGTGGAGTTCCAATCCAATGAATCAAGACTGAAATGTTTGCACTGGAGAGAATGAGGGGAATCTCAGAAAATGAAGTAAACGGAGCGAGCGACTGGCACTGGAGAAGCAGCGTGGGAACAGTGGCTCAGCCGTGCGGTCCGTGTCGCGCTCTGCTCTGCACGGCCTTCCCCGGCTGTAACATCGCTCTAACGGGCCGCCTCCCCAGCCCCTGCCCGGGAGCCCTCTCCCTTCCCTTCCCCACTTCATTGTCTCTGCTTAGCACCGGTCATGACCTCACATATTCCATATTATATGTATTTCTCTTGACTGTCCTTCTCTGCCACTAGAATGTAACTTCACGTAGGCAGGGATTTTTGTCTGTCGTATCCCCACCCTTAGACCAGTGTCTGACACATAGTTCTCAATACACAATGGTTTTTTAAATGAGTGAGCAAATGATCCTAGTAGCTTTATACAAGCTATAACACCTATCAATCACATTTCTTGGGCTGGGATATTTCTTGTGTCCAGACACATTCCAGAATAAAACTCTTATTTTGTCTTGTCTTGTTCTGTTCTTTCCGACTCCATTCTATTCTACTCCACGCCACTCTGTTCTGTTCTGGCGTGTACTGCACTTCTGTTGCTGTATACGTGTCTGTCTCTCCCACTGCAACTCTGGGCCTCGTAAGAGCAGGGACCGAACCCTGCTCGCCCTGCGTCTTCACTGTCAGGCCCACGGTCTGGCACAGGAAGTGTCTGGTGAGAAAAATGAATGGATGTCTGTCTTGACTTAGCCTGTGACCCAGAGATGCCTTCCTCTCCCACATCTCACATGTAATCAGGCAACATGCTGCCTAGATGCCCGCGCTATACGGCTTCCCCTTCCCAGTGCCTCTGCCACTGACCTGATGCTGGCCCTGTTCCCGCCTCCTACAAACGATCACAGCAGAATCCAAACTAAATCCTGAGCCCTCCAGCTCACCCACAGCTGCCCCAGGAATGTTCTAAAGCAAAGCCCCGAGCAGGTCGCTCTCTAGTGCATCCTGTTGACTAGACTCTGGCCACTAGAGGATAAAGCTTAGTCTTTTTAGCCTCGGACCCACCACCCATCCAAACGGTGGTCAGGTTTGTCCTCCATTGCTCTCCAGTCACGTAACCTGGTCTCCAGCAAGTTGTTCTGATTGCATCTGTGTTTCCAAGCCTCTCCTACTACCCAAGCTCTCCTCCTCTGCCTAGGTTGCCTTTCCCCCATCTCTTCAATTACTCAGTCATTCAGTTCTTCATTCAGCGACACATCCATGGTGCCAGGCACTGCCTTCACACTGGAGCTGCAGAAACAGATGAGACACATCCCTGGGCTGGAGATGTCGCTGGTCTTCTCCCTTGAGGTCCCTGTGGTCAGGACTCTGACTCTGCCTCCCAGAGTGGTAAGGCTCCGTCACTCCCCTGACTATGGAACTATCTTGGTGTCAGTGAAGTGGAATTGCCACTTTGTAAACTGAAGTAATTGAATGTTCCCCTCATATTTGAATGAATCTTTGAGTTAGACTGTTCTGCCTGGTTAGTACCTTTCTTTTCTGGGATTTAGCAATACTTGCTCGACATCCAGTTCCCCCATGGAAATTGCCATGTTTGGTAAGCAAATACAACTGAAGCATGACTAATGTCTGCCATGGATAAGCTGTTCTGAGGCATAGGACATTGTCCTTTAAAAGTGACACATTTAACCACTCCAGGATATCTGCCAGACCAGCCAAACGCAGGGTTAGATGATCCCACAGAAATGCCACTGGTTTTCTATTCTCATGGGAAAAATGTGGTTTTCGATCAGCTATGACCTATCAGAAAGAATGCATTCAATTCCTTCACTATATTTTTATTAATCAGCTGCACATTAAGTTTTTCAAGCTGCTTAATGGCCCACATTCTCTTCATTTCCATTCACTGGCGATTTCAAAAATGAGAAAATGCTATGGGCATTCATCTGGAAAAAATGTTTGACTTAAACATCTAACTATTGCCTGGCTGGTGTGGCTCAGTGGATTGAGCACCGGCCTGTGAACCAAGGGGTTGCTGCTTTGATTCCCAGTCAGGGCACATGCCTGGGTTGCAGGCCAGGTCGGGGGCGGGGGAGCAAGGGTGGAGGCCCGGTGAGGGGCATGTGAGAGGCAAACACACATTGATGTTTCTCTCCCTCTCTTTCTCCTTCCCTTCCCTTCTATCTAAAAATAAATTTAAAAAATTTTTAAATCTATTTGCAATACCCACTGTGTCAAACAATAAAACATGTAATAATCACATTTGAGTCTATAAATCTGTATATTAACATTTATGATCAGATTTCTATTCAGTCCATACTTTTCTTAAAAATTTTTTTCAGATTTTATTTAGTTATTGTTTAGAGAAAGGGGGAGGGGGGAGAAAGAGAGAGAGAAACACTGATCAAGTTATCTCTCACGTGCTGAGGATCTGGCCCACAACCCAGGCATGTGCCCTGACTGGGAATCAAACCAGAGACCCCTTGGTTCACAGGCTGGTGCTCAATCCACCAAGCCACATCAGCCAGTGTGGTCCATATTTTTTCAAACAGCCCATTTTTGCTTGAAAATATAGTTTTTTGGAGGAGAAAGAGCCTTTGATTTGATTTTTTAAGTTGCCTTCTTACTGTGAGTCTCTCTTTCCCTAGATATTTCCTATTTCATTTATAATGTACCTTGGGTCATGTTTTTCTTAACTCTGGGGCTCTGTAACTCCTTTATTTAGTATTTCTTTTAGATGCCATTAAAAAAATCTTTTCTTTTGAAATGTTATCAATCTGTCTAGAGAGTCAAGTTAGTTATTTGGCTATTTTCAGGCTTGTTAAGTAGGTACAATGGAAAAGATGAACATCAAAGCAAGAAATTTTGCAACTACAGATAGCATTTTTCTAAGTGGCTGGCAATTTGAGACAAAACTCTGTGCTTTTATTAAAGTGCTCATATTTCTGGCTCACTGATCGTCACCATATTCTAGAGGAGAGACAAAGAGGCTTGTCTGATGGACCCGAATACCAATTACAGTTTCTTTTGTAGAGGGTAACTGTTCCACTCTCCTGTTTGCCACTGACCCACTGACTTCTTCCAGCCAGAAAAACCCATCTAAGGATTCTGCCATTTCCTCACGAGTGTGTTTTTACAGAGAATTTACATTGGTTGAGGAGAGCGTCAGGTCATCATTCATGAAATCAATAAGCATTTGTTGAGTGCCTGATTTGCCGGACATTATTCTGAGTGCTTTGCATATATTATTCCTTTACTTCTCACTACAAACCTATGAAGTAGGCATTGACTTTTTTTTCCATTTCAGAGATGGGGAAATTGAGGCCCATGGAAGTTAAGTAACTTGACAAAAACGCACAGCTAACTTGGGGTTCACATCCTAGCAGCCTGCCTCCAGAGTGCACGCTCTTGTTCTACTTATAGCAAGGTGCCGTGGGGCTACTGAGAATGCAGCCACTTACCATATGTCCCGGCTGGGGGAGGGGACATCAGGGCATGCAGCACAGAGCAAGAGATGTTTGACCCTTGAGGAAGCTTCTGTTTAATCCCTGTGAGCAACTGGTTAGCATGTACTGAGTCATCTGGAAAGATGATGCACTAGAAAAAATCCGTGCAAGTATCTGCAAAGTTGCATTACGTACCTAAGAGCTTGTAAGCTCAGTACAAGCACAAATCATGCATGGTTCTGTTCATTTATATGCCAACGAATACTCAGATTTTCTTTATACTCTTTCACATCATATGTAGATTGTCAACTAAAATCTGTTTACGGTGGCCAACATTCAGAAATTTCTCAAGTGCCTTGGAGAAGGGCTCTGACTGTATAATAAACACTGTTCTAATTTTGGTGTTTGTCATGATAACATGATTCTGAACAAATTCTAATTTGTGTTTTTGCCCATTTAGGGAGACCTTTCCTCTCTAAGTCAAAAAAAAACAACTACCTAAATTAAATAACAGTTTGAAATACCACCTTGGACTGCAGATTCAGACTAAACGATCTCAGATTTCTTCAAGCTTTGAAAAATACACTGTGAAAAATCTCTCCCCAAGTGAACTTTGCTTTACTAACTGTGCTGTTTGCACATTCTTGGATCGCCCCCTAGTGGTTCATTTAAGTTATGACTATTTCTAGGATACTGATAGGTAACTCCTGGTTGCTCTGGATGTTTGTTTTTAGTTTTGTCCCTTCCACACCTTCCATTTGTACAGAGAGAGCTTCAAGCACAACATCTTCGAGTGAAAACTAAACAATGTGCAAATTGACCAGGGCATTTGATGGTGATCAAGGCATGCTCTCTTGGTGGTCATGAAATCCTTCAAGTTTGTGTGACTGCTTTTCCCCTTTGTGCTATGGTACCATGTTTTTGCTTGTCCACCTCACTCTCTTCCCTGTGTCAATATCCCGCTGGAGTGGTGCCAGGTAATCCAGGGACACAACAATGACTTGCAGGCAATGCTGAGCCTTGGAAATGCCATGGGCCTGTTCAATGCTGCTGTGCGGGAGCCCCTTATTCGCAGCCACGTAAACAAGTCATCACTCTGAGGCCTCGGTCAGTCCCAGACTTCTTGGCTCGTCCTGGGCAGCTGGGGCTGTGACTCGCTGGCCCAGCCACTTGAGCATAAGAAATAGCACAAGAAATGTTGAGGCCCAGCAGGAAGTCAGGGAAAGGCTCGGCCCGCATCGTGGACTTGGCTGTCCGCAGCGTGGGGTCCCGGCTCCCTGTGCCAATTAGACCGGAACCAGGACACTCCGCGCAACGCACGTCATCACTCCAAATAACGTTCTTCAATAAGCACAAGGCCAATCCTTGGCTGGATTCAAAAAGTAAAAGTACCAATAACATTTTTTAAGTTAAATGGTTTTATTAAAAAATTTTAAAGAAAAGAACATTTGCTTTTATCTAAATTTTAAAAGGATTTATACGATAGATGAAATAAAGATGAGTGAAGAAGAGAAAATCCTTATTTATATGTAAAAAAGTCTAAAAAATGGGAGGAGTAATTTCTTCCCAGCACAGTTGCTGTGAGAATTAGAAATAATGGGTAGAGCGACTGGTGACCTGTCCAGCACATTGCAGGGATCCTGCCATTCAGAACACACTATTGAGCACCTGTGATGCACAAGGCACTCACTTAGGTAAGACTGGGAAGGCGTGCGCCCTTGTACAGCTCACATGGCTACGTCTCATCCTGCACCCCAAACAGATAACTTAGGGGAGAGACAACCACCATCTTAGGGACTTTTGGGTCATGTTGGAGAGGAACTGCCATGTTCTATGAGGTTGTAGAAAGCAGAACCAGGGCCAGCAGATGGACTTTCAAGGGTGCACGTCTTCACTCAATGAAAGGAAGGGCCTGGTTTTAATCAGCGCTGACCAGGACTGGGATCCAGCTGCCCCTGGAAGCAGAGAATGTGGGCAGAGAGGTCTGGGGGTGTTCTGTCGGTAAAAGCATTTTGTAGGAAATTTAGGACCTAGTGTGAGGGATCTCAGCAGTGTGGGCAAGGTGGGAATACCTGAAATCCATGTTTCCTTCTTCCCCTGAGTTCCGAGATGCTGGGACTCAGATGGAAAGCCAAGGTCACTGGCCAGACCAGGCTGAGACCAAAAAGGTGAGTCAGGGAATGTAAGCGCAGGGTCTGTGCTGGCCACAGATTCCCGCCATCTTCTGCCTCCGAGAGCCAAGCGCCTGGGGTTCGATCACCTTGGGTCTGGATCTGACCAGGCCGATGGTGGGGGGACCCTGTGCAGACATGGGGACGAATGACTGTTCTAAAAGAGTCCAGACGGCACGTCCAGCAACCAGACACAAACATGGAGGGAGAGGGCAATCATAATGATGATACCTACAATTAATTCAGTGCCTATTTCTCTTACTCTAACATTTCTAACCTGTAAAAACATCCTGAAAAACAATAGGTATAGTTAATCCCATTTTATAGAGCTGAAGCTCTGAGTCGTTAACTACCTAGCTAATGAGTCGTGAAGCCAGAACTTGAACTTGCTGCCCTGTTCTTGTGCTCTTCCACAATGTCACACCTACCCCCCACCCCCCTACCCCCGTTAAGGGGAATGAGCACTGGGCTGAGGCAGGAGACCTGGGCTCCACTCCTGCCCTGGACCTCATTTTCTGCACTCCAGTGAGAGGAGCGGGGTTAACAATTCCTGATTTAATTCTGTAATCACCTTGTGAGTACTTATGAGGCTCTAAGACCTGGCTGGAAGCAAAGGGACCTTGATAGAGAAGGAGGTGGTATGCCCTCAGGGGAGAGTAACGGAGGTCAGCTCAAAAATAGATCATTGCAGAAGAGTGTGCCTACGGATGCTTACGTCTGCTCGTGCTTCCGCACGCTGTGATTCATTTTACTGCAGTGCAGCTTGCTCGGGAAGATTGCGTGGAGAATTCAGAGCAGGGGTTCTCTGGCAAGAGAGGTTGAAGCTAACAGAGGGTCCTGCTCAGGAGAAGGGCTGAGGATTGAGAACGGTGGGGCAGGGCCCTTGAGTTCTGAAACTGGGAAGAAACCCACTCTTTTCTCTGGAGTTCCTAAGCCCACAGTACCCAAAGAACAATGGCAAAGGACCGTGGGTGACTCCCTGGCCCTCGTTTAGAAGTGCCTACATTATTCATTTCACTGTGGTTTCACTCTCACCTTTCTCTACATGTCTATCCTCTCATCTCCTGCATTGAGTCTGAGTGGGTGCTCAGTAGGAGCAGTGAATGGAGACAGAGACGCTTACCAGTCCCGCCAGGGCGTTGATTTGATTGGATGTGGCTCTTTGACTCTGTCTGTGTTCCGAAGTGCTGCTGACCCAACGTGCCCGTCTCGCTGAGCCTTTGCGGAGTGGGAGAGGGGGAGCCAGCCCTCCCCTCTGTGAGCACGAGCAAATGGGACCGAGGCTGCTGTTCAATGTCTGTGTGCACGGGACAGCTCTGCACACGGACTGGCAGGACCCATGAGTTTCCAAAACAGGAGAAAGTACAAACGCCTCTTCAGCCTCCGTGGATGGTGGCCCAGATTCCTCGAGGGAGTCACAGCTCCATGGCGTCGTCAAACCTGAAATCTAAATATTTGCTTTAGAAGGTTATGGGAAGGCTGTTCGGTCATAAATGATGCCCTGGTTCTGCACTCCCACGTGCGTCACTCCTTGTGTTTACTGACACAGAGGAGGGTGCTATGTCTCCGTCTCTCTTCATTCCCCAACATGTCCCTGTCTGCTCGTCATGTTTCTTAACTTGGTGTCTGGATTTTATAGAATACTTTACAATTTGACACCTCTTTTGCTCCTCTCCCATAATGGCCCTGGTCATCACCTTCATAATCGTATTTTCCTACAACCATCTATTGCTCTTCACAGTTCATAAAACACGTATTCATGATCTCATGAATCCCTCAAAAGCCCTGTGAGGCCAATAAAGCACTTGCTATTATACATATTTTACCAGGGGGAAACTGGGGGCTGAAGAAGTTCAATGATTTGCTCCGGGCTGTTGAGCTCTGTGGTGGGACCTGGGACGGAACCTGCCCTCCCACCGCCTGCTCTGAGCTTCAGCCTGCACCCTACGCCGACGTCCCGCACCGGGGCCGTGACGGACCTTTTTCAGGGCATGGGTTCTTCTTCCACAAAACTTTTTAAAAGTTTAAACAAATCATGTGAGTTATGAGGCAACATGTATTAAGAGAAAAATCACATATTTGGATGCTAAATGAACATTTTATGGTGCAAAATACATCCCCACTATGCCATCTCCAACATGGATTAGCATCATTAGCCACTATGTAGCACTATGCAGTAGGTGCCCAGTAAGTACTTTGCTGGGTGGATTTCTGGGTGGGTGGGTGGATGGACACAGGGCTGGCCCCGTTCTGGGTCCTAAAGATACAACATTGAACAACATAGGCAGGTGACACACCACCCACACACAGTGTAAGCTTTGTTCTGGTGGCGGGGTCAGGTTGGGGACCTAAAGGCTGAGTAGGACGTGACCAGAGGAAGGAGGTGGCAGGGCCAGCAGGGAGGGTTCCAAGCAGAGCAAACAGCATGAATAGCCCCTGCGAAGCTCGAGAGGTGAGGAAAGTGTCATGTATTTAAGGAACTTGGAGAATTTTAATGCAGTAAGTACAGAGTAGCAGGTGGTGGACAGTGAGGTCAGGTGGGGCTGGGGACAGGCGGGGCCAGGTCAGCAGGGCCTGTGGACCATGGTGAGAGCCAGGGCGATACCTGGAAGGGCGGTAAGCAGCGGTGGGAGTTGATCCTGTTTGTGTTTTGGGAGTGTCGCTGAAGAGCACTAATCCGAGAGGGACAAGACTGGAGGCTGGAAAGCGCTGGACCAATCACAGCTTGTCTTTCATAAAAGCAGGGGCTTTGGAGCAAGGGGCTGGCAAATGGGCGGGGGAAGTTGTGCCCGGGGCGGAAGGGGCGGCATGAGCAAAGGCACAGAAGGAGCAGATGTCCAGGGGGTTCCAGGGCAGGAGCGCGCGGCGCTCAAGTGTCAATACAGGGAGGACAACAGAGCATGAGGCACAGCGTGAGAGACCCGAATGCCAAGTTAGGCTCGTTCAGGCTTCATTGTGTAGGAAGCAGGGAGTCGCTGCGGCTGTTTGATCAGGGAAGTAGCACAGTACATCTGTGTGTGGATAATAGAACCCCAAAACGTGAGTTGTCCCCTGCACGGTGTGCTTCCACATTTCCATGTAATTGACCTCGTGCAAGGCACACCATGACCCCATGTTGTCAAGATCTTTTGTCATTGTTAATCGTAGCTGCGATGTACTAAGCGCCCAATATTGGCCTGGCCCAGAGCCAGATAGGGCCCATACACACATTACCTCAGGTAAACCACTTTTGGTGGTATTTTTGTCCCAATTTTAGATGAGAACATTGAAACTGAGAGGTGCAAATGACTTGTCCAAGGACACACAGCTTCGTCGTCACGGAGCTGGAAATTGGAGCGGGCAGGCAGTTCTCTTCGCCAGGCCCGAGGGCAGGAGGCCGGTGGGCCAAGCCTTCTCAGCACTCCACGGACTTGAACCCTGTGAAACAGCAGACACAAAGGCACTGGCTCCAAAACACTGCGGGGAACTGGCAAAACCAAAAAGATTAAAAGTCTACCTATCTCTAAGAGGTAAAATATCGACTTTCTTAACTTGGATTTATTAACTTTCTTTTATTATGTGCTCAAAATTTCACTACATTTGAAGACCATTTAAGGTTAGAATTTCTCATGTCACATGATTCCCAGAGGATGCACAAGGCCTTCCCTGATGTCACAAGCGATCCCAGAGTAAATAAGTAACACGACCAAATAACTTCCAAAGCACGATTATGAAAAGACCTTCACAGAACTTACATGATTTCTATGTGCATTTAGACGTGGCCGACACCAGCTACCGACAGCAAAGTGCCCAGCTCTGCACAGAGAACAGCCCGGAGCAGGAGCTGCCGGGTTCAGAGAACCCCTGGGTCTCTCCGTGCAGGAAAGATATTTATAAGATGGTCTTCGAGCCCAGAAAGCAGAAAGAAGGGAGGGGAAAGGGTTAGAGAGAAGGGGTGAGAGAGGGAGAGAAAGAGAGAGAGGGAGAGTGACCCATTTTGAAAAGTTTGGCTTGGACACGGCTGCTGCCCTCCGTGGCCATTTGTGTCTTTGCCAAGTCGAAAGAAATGAGCTGCTAAGATACGGCTTCGTTCTCAAATAGGTACGACAAATACATAATTTACTGTTCTTAGTTCCAGCGCAGGATGCCCACGCCACTCAGACACTCCCCCCCCACCCCCCCCCCCACACACACCGGCAGTAACGCAGCACCTCACCCTCACAGCAGCCCCAGGGCAGCAGCGGGGAGAGTGCGGCGCAGGGATTGGGGTCCTGAGTTCTTTCTCCCCGACTGAAAGCAGGGCAGCCGGGACTGGGCGTCCACTCAGTGCACCCT
>PVKM010010726.1:20851-34551 GCA_004027735.1 Carollia perspicillata | reverse complement strand
TTTTGAATTCTTGTTTCTTCATTCTTTTCTGCTTGGCTGTTTGTTTCTTCCTTCTGGTCCCCTCCATTGATTTGAGACTCAGTTTTCTTCTCATCACTACTGGTTTCCTCTGCATTTTCCATCATTTCACTTATGAAGGTCTTCATTTTTTCATCTAATTTGTGACCAAAATCAACCAATTCTGTGAGCATCCTGATTAGCAGTCCTTTGAACTGTGCTTCTGTTAAGTCGGCTATTTCTTGCTTGCTTAAAAGTATTGGGTCTGGAGCTCTGAGCTTTTCTTGTGTTTGCGGCATTTTGGTCAGGTGGCACCTGTTGCATATGAGGGGCGGAGCCGTAGGTGTTCACCAGGGCGGCGCAGCCCAGTCGCCAAGTTGTGACGTTGTCGGTTGGGTTGAATGTCCGAGGACTTCCGAATTTCAATTTTCTGTATTCTGGTTGTGTTATTGTTTATAAATATTTGTTGTCCTTAATCTTGGTTGTGAGAGGAGGCACAGTGCTTCCACCTACGCCTCCATCTTGGCCAGAAGTCTACATGAACTTTTTATACTTGTACATTTCATGTACATATACTAGGGTTTATTTACCACTCTCATTTTAACATTATTCTTCCTTCCAATTCCCTGAAACTGTTAAGACTCTTTCATATGTGCACCTGAGGATGGCCATTCCCAGGGCAGGAAGCATAGCAGAAGCCACCTGATTAGAAAGGATAATGGTGGTGAGAAAATGGAGATAACTGTACTTGAACAACTAGAAAAAATAAAATGAAATAATGAAATAAACAAAAGAAAGGAGGACTTCACTTCAGTTACTTAAGCCATTGTGTTGTTAGTACTCCATGTTTTCTGCCCCAGTAGCTTGTCTGGACACTTGAACTCTTGCCTTTTCCTACATAGTTATTTGTTTAGGATGTTTGCTTAGACTTAGACTTTGGATCCCTGTCTTTATTTCCTATATTCAATGTCCCTGTTTAACTCACTACCTGTTATGAGTTCTTGTACATAGTATTGAGTATGTATTCCTTAAATACTGGTTATATTCCCCACTCCACCTTGCAAGATCCTTCTAAGGCTTCTAAGACCTGTATCCTTGAATTCTGATTCCAACTTTTGTCCTGAACTCATACCCCTGGGTAATTTCCCAGAACAGGCAAGCTTTTCTGCCTGCAAGCTCTTCACCCCCAGCCCTACTGCAGTTCCTTGGAGTTCTAGCTCCTTATATTGTACCATGATTTGCTGATTTGCTGTATTGCTGACAGTCCAATAATGATAATATAACTAGAATGTTCACAATAAGGGAGAAAGTTAACAAATCTGAGATACGCAATCCTGTTTGCACTTTTATTTTGAAGGATAATTATGTCATTGCTTAAGTAAGACCCTATGCACTGAGTGCAGATGTCAGAGCAAGAAAGTGTTGACTAAGACTGGGTTCCTGCTGTGAAGTGCAAGACACATAAAATTCTAGCATATGTGCAGAAATTCAAACCCATCATTTGCTGACAGGCAATAATTACTTTAATGAAGTCAGGATACTATTTCAAATAAGCAATTATAGTTAACAATAAAACTGTAAATATGACCATAATTAATGAATTTGCAAACTGCACTTCCCTCCTCTGTGAATGCTGTGAACTGTAAAAAGAATGAGATGAATAACTCATATTATTGAATATGTATGTTATTCTGGGCACTGTGCCAGGCTTTTTACATATATTGTCTTATTTAATCAACTCAACAACTCTGTGCAGTAAATACTACTATTATTCCAATTTTTTGGATGGAGCTGAGGCTCAAAGGTGAAAAAACATTGGTAGAAATCACACAGGTTAGTAAATGGTAGACCTGTGATTTAAACATTGGTTAGTTTGACTGTAGAACTCAAGTTCTTAAGCATGACAGCTAGACTATATAGTGTATATAACACATATGTAAAACCCAGTTTCCAATTGTGTTAGTATGTGCTAATAACAAATATATAACACATTTACAGTAGAATACTACATAGCAGAGAGAAAGAAGGGGCTCCTACCCTTTGCAACAGCATGAGTGGAATTAGCGATCATTATGCTAAGTGAAATAAGCCAGGCAGTGAGGGACAAATACCATATGATCTCACCTTTAACTGGAACCTAATCAACAAAAGAAAAAAAGCAAGCAAAATATAACCAGAAACATTGAAATTAAGAACAGTCTGACAATAACCACAGGGGAGGTGGGAGGGGATAATTAGGGGAAAGGGAGAAGGGTTTTCAGGAACAACTATAAAAGACACATGGACAAAACCAAGGTGGGGGGTGGAAGCAAAGGAAGGAGGTGGATTTGGCTGGGGTGGGGGACAAATGCAGGGAACTGTTATTGACAACAATAAAATAATTAAAGAAATACATGGCACACTTAGATTAAGGAATTTGAAGAGAGTCTATATTTATAAACTGGCTATTTACAAAGGTGTAGGTATATAGGACCATAAAGAGTAGCTTAATGATAACAAATGGAGGTGTTATTATCTTTAAGTGGAAGGTACAAGAGGAAGGGGCAGTTACAGCCCCCCAGAAGAAGAGACTCATGTAGAGAAGGCTAATATGACGGTCCAGTTGTCTTTTTCTAGAGGCACAACCAGACCATGTCAACCTAATAGGAAGTAAGCCAGGGGAATAAATAACCTCACCTTACCTGCTTCCCTTCTTCCAATCTCCTTTTCAGGTTTCCCATTGGCCATACCTGAGCCAGACACTAGTATTATGGGTTACCTGGTAAATGTGTTGCAACAGCACACAAAAATATAGAATATATACATTTCCCTTTGAAATCCAAAGAGATCTGCCTCTTTCTTCATGGTGGACAGCACAAGGTTTAACAACTTATCATCTCTTACTTTAGAAAGAATGTCCAGACATATCCCAGATCACTGAAACTTCTAAAAACACCCTGAACTTTTGCAGAATTCATCTTCCACCCTCTGACATTATATATTGAGGCACATAGGATCCTTGCTACTTTCAGCTCATCAGATCATTAGCCATATGATATGTAATGAAGCATGATGATATGAAGATGGCTCTTGATTATATTATGATATAGAACAGGAGAACTGACACAACCCCAGGGTGTGACAGTGAAGGTATAGTATTTTTGTACCATGTATTTAAATTACTTGTATTTTTCTTACCAATTGAGATGGAAAGGAAAGCATTTTCCAGGTCAATATATTTATACTAGGTGCCAGGAAATATTTTGATTTTATCTAGTAAAGGTATCATATCTGGAAACACAGCTGTAATTGTCATTATCATGTCATTAAGTTTATGATATTTGCTATCATACACCAAGATTCACCTATGCTTTTATAATAGCAAAACAGGAAAGTCAAGTAGGGATATGATAAAAATAATCATCTTTGTGTCTTTTAAGTCTTTGTTGGTGGCCCTAATCTTTTCAATTTCCCCAGGAATCAGTGAAGCAGTAGGTCATGTGATTTACTATCATGTTGGGGGAGAGGCAATTCCAGGAGCTTGCATTTGGCCTATCCCAGGATAATAGTCCTTATTTTATGCTCCAGGGAACAAAGGAGAATCTTTCAATTACTAACCATAGTACTCTAACTCCCACTCCCCTGAGATTGGGAAAATAACCACATGATGGACCCTCTATCCCACTAGACTGTTAGAAACAGGCCAACACTGCATTTACTAACTTACTCCCAGAAGCCTTTTATTCTGACAGGTGGACCACAGTGACATTTTGGTTTTTGGGGACTAGGATATATTAAGAGTCTACATCTAATAATCCCCAAAAGACCTGGGTATTATTCTTTCCCTAGTACAATGCCACATTTACCTCTTGGTATGCAAATTGACTTAAGTTTGGGAACTGCCATCACAGTGAGTTGAATTAGGTTTTTGCTTAGTAGACCAAGATTTTTTTTCTGCCTGTATATGCAAGAAGCACATCAGTAGTCTCATGTATTTCATTTTTAGACCTCCATGATCAATTAACCATTACCACAGATCCCTTCAGGACAACACTCTGATTAACATTTTGTTCCTGAGTCTTATTGTGTAAGTTGCACCTACCGTGTCATTGATTGTTAAATGACACCATCATGCAAATAGCACTTCATGATTACATTATTCCCATTGAGAATAGGACATACCGTTCCATGATGGAATTAGATTATCATCTATGATTTACAGAAGACAGCCACCACAGAACTCTTAGAGTCTGATGTTACTCTACCTCATCAGTATTTGTTGTAATGCCTTAACGAAGTAAATGTTGTCCAAACCCTCATGGACTAATTGCTATGGCCATTTGATTTCCCAAGATATTATCCTTTACTTTACATTATTCTATGCTATGATAAGTAAAAATCTGAGTTATTATGGTGAAACTGCATGTTATAGGTTACCTGTTCCAATTTTTTTTTTCAGTGAGGAGTTTATCTTGGTACTTCTCAATATAACCAAACTAATCTTAGAATCTCACTTTGGAGGTCTGTTTTATTGGGACCATTTAAAGAATAGTTACTATATTATTAAGACCCTAATTGAGCCCCAGAAGGTGTGGCTCAGTGGACTGAGTGCCATCCTATGAACCAAAGGGTCACTGGTTTGATTTCCAGTCAGAGCATATGCCTGGGTTGCAGGCCAGGTCCCCAGTAGGGGGTGCATGAGAGGCAACCACACATTGATGTTTTTTTCTTTCTCCCTTCCTTCCCCTCTCTCTAAAAATAAATAAATAAAATATTAAAAAGTAAAAAAAAAACGAGGGTTAATGGTCTCTTTCTTTCTCATGACAAAAAAAAAAAAAAGATCCTAACTGAAATAAAGTAGAAAAGCAGCATAATTCATGGAATACTTATTTATGAAGATATTATTTATAGAGGTATAAATATAGAGAAACTGCAAGGGATTGTATAGTAACAAAGGATGGTACTAGTGAAGCCTTTACTATTCCTACACCCATGAAATGAAGGGATGAAATAGTTACCAAAACTTGGAAGAGGAGAGTTGGGTAAAGGATACTATCTGGAGAGGAACAGAGGCCTTTGAATTAGGGATACAGTCAGGCCAGAGAAACCTTGCAGGGAGAAAGCCAGAGGATTAAATACCCCAACCTTTCTCCATCCTTCTGATCTCCTATGGATATTACATTGTTGACGTCCATTCAGAAGCCATAGGGAAAGGCACCAATTAATAAGGTCCATCTAGGTCACCTTCCATAGGTAGAGAGTAGGGTGAAGGATGGAGAGTAGATCTACAGGGGTGAATGGAATATATCCATCATACTATGTATCAATAAAACTTCCTTATATGCCAGTGTGCCCTGCTTAGGTTCAGATAGCTTTTCCCAATATTCATCTAAGCACAAAATATAAACCCCTTACCAAGTCAAGTTTGACACCTTTCTAAATGGTTATAGCAAAGTTATAATTTAATGTCTCAGGAACACCTGTTAATGCTGTCACTATTTTCTTTATTCTGTTGAAGACAGACTTAACATGTATTAACAAAAAGCTTCTTCACAGCTAAAGAAACCATCATCAAAACCAAAAGGGAACCAACTGCATGGGAGAACATATTTGCCAATGATACATTGGACAAGGGTTTGATCTCCAAAATATAAAAAGAACTCATATAACTCCACAGTAGGAAGACAAGCAACCCAGTTAAAAATGGGCAAAGGACTTGAACAGACACTTCTCCAAGGAGGACATACAGAGGATCCAGAGACACATGAAAAGATATTCAATATCACTAACTATCAGAGAGATGCAAATTAAAACCACAATGAAATATTACCTCGCACCAGTCAGAATGGCCATCATTAATAAACCAACAAATAACAAATGATGGTGAGGATGTAGAAGAACAGAACAGTAGTACACTGCTGGTAGGAATGCAGACTGGTGCAGCCACTATGGAAAACAGTATGGAATTTCCTCAGAAAACTAAAAATGGAACTGCCTTTGACCCAGCAATACCACTGCTGGGATTATATCCTGAGAATCCTGAAACACCAATTCAAAAAAACCTATTGGACCCCAATGTTCATAGTAGCACTGTAATAGCCAAGTGCTAGAAACAGCCTAAGTGCCCATCAGTAAATGAGTGGCTCAAAAACTGTGGTACCTTTACACAATGGAATATTACACAGCAGAAAGAAAGGAGGTACTCCTACCCTTCACAACAGCATGGATGGAACTGGGGAGCATTATGTTAAGTGAAATAAGCCAGGTGGTGAAAGACAAATACAGTGTGATGTCACTTATATGAGGAATCTGAGGAACAATATAAACTCATGAGCAAAATAGAACTAGAGGCCTGGAAACATGGAACAGACTGACAGCAACCAGAAGAGGGGAGAGGGGATAATGGAAAGAAGGGGAAGGGACTAGTGAAAGAACATGTATGAGTAACCTATGGGCATGGACAACAGTGTGGGGACTGACTGTGGGAGAAAGGAGTGGGCTGGGCAGAGGAGGGCAAAGGGAGAAAATTGGGACAGCTGTAATAGAATAACAATAAAAAATTTGATAAAGTATCAGTGAATCCTCCGCACCTGCAGGAATAGGGCCACACTACTTGCCATGGCATTCAGAGCCTTCCACTCTTCAGTTTCTACCTTCCTTTCTGAACCTGTCTCCCAATTGTTTTAGCATGAATTCTGTTTCAGTGACATCATTCAACTCCTTGTGCCCTGAACCTGCTAAATGCATTTTCCCTTCATTGTGTTGCCACTAGTTCCTTTATTTTTGGAGTGGCCTCTATCTTTCTTTTCAATTGTCTAAATCCCATTCTTCACTTGAAGGTTAGTTCCTGTTTTAATTTTTTCCAAGATTTCCTGTACTAAATCCTTAGTGAGATATTCTTTTGTATTCTAGTAGAACTTACTATCTATGATTACACATAGTAAAACTAGTAGCTATTTCTTAAGCTTTAAAAAGTAATACTTTTCTCATAGGTCCATTGTGAGGCTTTATATAAGTTAATATATGTGAAACTTTTAGAATAATGTCTGGTACATAGTAAGCTCTCAATAGATTTCAGCTGCTATCAAAATTATTTATCATTTATTATTATTGTGATTTCAACTAATTTGGCAATTCCATACATTTTCTATTATTACTTTGATTTGCGTATATATGGAGTATTTCCCCAATTAAATTGGACTAAAATCCCTGCGATGGAAGGGTATAATTTTTTTAAATCAATTGCTTTATTCTCAAACTAGCAGACAATAGGCTTGAATAAGTGTTTACTATGTGATAGATGTGATGATGATGCCTGTTACTCTATTCTCTGCTGCCTTTGGAAAGTGGTTGCAATATATATCAATTTGTAAAAGCATTGATTGAATTATAAAGCTTATAAGCACCTCACAGATAATTTAGTTCCACATCATCATCTTTTAGATGATAAAACTGAGATTCAAGAGTGAGGAAAGGAATTGTCCAAAGCCAGAGTTGCCATTTAGTGATAGAGACAGAGTGCATTCCAGATCAGTGAAATGAATAAATATTTATTGAGCACCTACTATGTGTCAAGTACTATGTTATTTGTTTGGACATAACTATGACCAGGACAAAGTCCCACACTTTCATTAATTTTCTTTTCTTAAAATTGTGTTTTATTGATTATACTATTACAGTTGTACCACTTTTCTCCCTTTGCTCCCCTCCACCCAGCATCCCACATTCCCTCAGGAAATCCACACACCATTGTTCATGTCCATGGGTCATGCGTATAAGTAATTTGGCTACTCCATTCCCTATACTGAACTGTACACCCCCATGGCTATTCTGTAACTACTTCTCTGTGTTTCTTAATCCCTCACCTCTTAATCCATTGCCCTACACTCCCTTCCCATTGGCAACCATCAAAACACTCTCCATATCCATGATTTTGTCTCTGTTCTTGTTTTCTTAGTTTGCTTTATAGATTCAATTGTTGACAGATATGTATTTATTGCCATTTTATTGCTCAGAGTTTTGATCTTTTTTTTCTGAAATAAGTCCCTTTAATATTTCATATAGTAATGGTTTGGTGATGATGAACTCCTTTAGATTTTTCTTGTCTGGGAAACTCTTCATCTGCACTCCAATTCTAAATAATAGTTTTTTGCTGGGTAGAGCAATCTTAGCTATAGGTACCTGCTTTTCATGACTTTGGATATTTCTCGGCAATCCCGTCTAGTTGCAAAGTTTCTTTTCAGAGATCAGCTGACAGTCTTATAGTAACTCCCCTGTAGGGAACTAACTTCTTTTCCTTTGATGCTTTTAAGATTCTCTTTTTATCCTTAACCTTTGGCATTTTAATTATGATGTGTCTTGGAGTGGGCCTCTTTGCATCCACATTTTTGGGACTCTCTGTACTTCCTGGACTTGCATGTCTATTTCCCTTCACCAAATTAAGGAAGAGTTCTTCATTATTTTTTTTAGATAGATTTCCAATTTCTTGCTCTTTCTCTTCCACTTGTGGCACCCCTATGATGCGAATGTTGGACCTCTTGAAATTGTCCCAGAGGCTGCTTATACTGTCTTTGGGATTTTTTTGATTCTTTTATCTTGTTTTTTGCTTCTTTATGTTCCAAAACATTTATTTGATTCTTGACTTCAACCACTCTACTGTCATTTCCCTGTAAATTCTTACTTATTTTAATTAGCATATCTTTTGTTTCTGACTGTCAATTATTGTGCTGTTGAGGTCCTCATTAAATTTCTTGAACATTTTTATAGCCAGTGTCTTGAACACTGCATCTGACAGATTGCTTGACTCCATTTTATTTAGTTCTTTTTCAAGAGTTCTGATCTGTTCTTTCATTTGGGCTATGTTTCTTTGTCTGCTCATTTTGGCAGCCTCCCTGTGTTTGTTTCTATTATCAGGTAGAGCTGTTTTGACTCTGTGCCTTAGTAGTGTGATCTAATGCAGTAGGTGTCCTGTCGGGTCCAGTGACACAACCTCCCCTTTCACCCAAGCTGGGTACTTGAGATATGTCCTCCATGTGTGGGCTGAAGACACCCTTCTCTTGTAGTTGGGCCTTGGTTGCTGTTGGAAGATCAATGGGAGGGATTTATCCAGGCAAGTCAGCTGCAAGGACTGGTTGCATTCACTGACCCCAAACCTCCACCCTCCAACAAGGGTCAGCTCTGCAGGGGCAGGGTGGTGGTGTTCTGATGTGTTTTGTAGCTATGCAAAAGGTACTCAGGCCCTGGGGTTTCCTGGGTGGTGCAGGCCAATGTAAGCCCCCCTTCCTATATTCTGCCTGGGGGTCACCCTGCATGGGCTATTAAGCAATCTGAGATGGATGCTACTTATGCTGTGCTTAGAGATTCCCACGTGAATCTAAGCTGTCAATCTAGGCTGCCTGCTGCTACCGCCTGGCCTGAGGTCACTTAGAATGAGGTGTAGGGGATAGAGACTTACTGAGGCTGGCTGTTGTTTGTTTGATAGGATTTAGGAAGTTGTAAAGCATGAACCAAGACCAGCCATTCCTGTGGAAAAGTCATGATTAACAGCTTTGGTGGGTTTGAAAGTTGGATGGGTGAAGTCTCTGGGGATCTCCAGGGTGGGGAAAATAGTGTTAGGCAGGTTGATGGAGTCTCACATATGGTACTGCCTATCAGTACCATATTCTGTGGCTCTGTGGGTGGAGGGCTCAGAAAAGGGACAATGGGCTCTGTCCTCCATTCTGTATGGGAGAAAGCTATCTCTAGTTCCTGTCTTAATGGCAGACTCTTCAATTCCTCTCTACATGCCAGTGGTGCCTTTCAAGCTGGTGCCCCATGGTAGGAACTCAGAGGGAGTGACTCAGAGTAAGTCCCTCTTTGGATTCTTTAAGGAGAACTGCTTGGGACTCCAAAAGTTTCTTCCACTGACTCAATCTCTGCTGGTGTTTTGAGCCAGAAGTTATGGGGACTTATCTTACTGGCACTGGAGCCCTGGGTTGGGGGTGCCTGGTCTGGGGCTGGGACTCCTCACTCCTGATATATCCCTTCCAAGTTTTTATCCACTACATGTGGTTGTGAGAGAAGCCCATTCCACATCTCTGCCCCTCCTATCAGTCTGGATGGATGTGGTTTCTTTAATTCTGTAGTTATCAGTCTTCTATTCAACTCAATTTTTGACAGCTCTGAATGATGGTTGCTCAATATTTTATGTGTAATTTTGATGTGTTTCTGCAAGGAGGCAAGCCATCTTGACCAGAAGTCCCCCATTTACTTTTTAATAGTAGGGAAAGACATAAATAAACATGTAGACAAACAAAGACAATAAACAGTAATAATTGCTATGACAAATAAAAGAGGGTGATGTGAAAGAAAAACAGAGTGAAGAAGTAGGTAACTTAGGTCTTCTGGAGTGATTGATAAGCTGAGTTCTGCATGATCAGAAGGTGACAACAAGCAAGGAGGAAGGAAGGATGTAGGAAACATAGAAGGGAAGGAAGAAAGGAAGGAGAGAGAGAGGGGAGAGAGAGAGAGAGAGAGAGAGAGAGAGAGAGAGATAAGTAGTTTAAGTAGTTGGCTTACATGATTATGGAGGTTGAGAAGTGAGAAGTCCCGAGATCTGTAGTTGGCTAGCTGAAGACTCAGGAGAACTTACGGTATAAGTTCTAGTCCAAAGCTGGCAGGCTTAAGACCCAAGAAAGTGAATATTTCAGTTCAAGTCCAAAGGCATGAAAAGACAAATATACCAGCTCAAGCAGTCAGGCAGGAGAAATTCCCTCTTCGCAGCAAAAGGGTAAGCTTTTTTGTTCTATTTGAGCCTTCAGCTGACTAGATGAAGCCCACCATGTTAGGAAAGGCAATCCGCTTTACTCAGTCTGTCAATTCAAATGTTAATCTCATTCAAATACACCCTCATAGATAACACTCAGAAATAATGACTGAATATCTGGGCACTCTGTGTCCCAGTCAAGTTGATATATAAAATTAACCATCACAAAGACTATCTTTATTAGTTAAATCTGTTTATTCCCCTGTACTGTTGTTGAAGTATATTATTACCTTGAAAGTGAAACACAATTGTAGCACCGATGTAGATGTAGATGTAGATATTTGTACATCTACTAGTAGCATTTGCAAAGCCACACTCTATGTCCTTTTAAGTACTTTCAGATCTTTAGCTTTATGAATATACTTTTATGTCAGTGAACTTTTCTTACTGAAGCAACCCTGGTCTTAAAAAAGTGATGCATAGCTGATGAATGTAAGTACATTGATACAATTTTGAAATAAAATAGAGCAACTTTGTCTAAGAGGAAAGTATTTTAGAAACTTCAATGTCCTCATTATATCTGCTTAAAAGGGAGGCGTACATTAAACCACTTGCTTGCTTTCCCTGATCAATAAGGGTTTCTCCTTGTTAAATAAGCAAAATTTCTAATTATGTTTATTTCCTTGTGTGATATTTTGTTGAAGGTGGATAAGTTTGAAGGCTAAACTACTTGGAGTCACATGTCCTTTTAATTCCCCCCTTAAATCAATTTATTAACACTGGCTCTGATTCTGTTGTGTTTTCTATAAGATGTGCAGGCAAGAGAAAAGAGAAAAATACTAGAGAAAGGACAGTGTGGGTGGGAGGTTTGGGGGCTTCTTTGCAGAACTGCTCTGCTCAGTTTCCTCTGGAGTCTTGAAGGTGGGGAGGGGTGCCATTGTTGCCAGGGTGCACTCAGAGCCCCAGGGCTGTAAGGCCAACAGGAGGAGGCAGGGTCAATACCAGAGAAGATAATTAATCTCAGCCTGCTATCTTTCACCTCCACAATCTCTGTTAGTCTGCTTCCTGTATATAAAAAAGTTCTCTGGGGTGTACAGGTGGCTGGAGATAGAGGAAGAGAGGTATCATACAATGTGTTTGGCCCTAGGTGGCCCAGAGGAGAGCTCTGTGGAGAGTTCACTAAAAATCAAGCAAAGGGAGAGAAGATATTTGTAGAATGTCAAGTAGTGGAGTTATGCCAGGGAAGCCAAAGTCAGGACAAAGAGGAGATCCCGAACTCCTGAAGTGCCCTGGGCATATCTCATTTGATACAACCAATTCTCTCTCTCCTCCCAAAAAAACTTCTGCCCACCTCTTGCTCTTGTCCAATCAGTTTAAAGGCAGTTGGGTTGTTATACACTGGAAGCCCATAGTTCCAGGGGAGAAGATGATAATGCTAGGAGAGTCTTCAGGGGGATTCTACAATGTAGAGTTGCTTAAATAACAAAAAACTAAGAAAAGAACAGAAGACCAATTATATGGAATGGAGTTAGATCAGAGGAGCCCTGCAACAATAGGAGACAGATGCAGGAAACAGCATATAAAGTGATATGGTTTCTCTAAAAGGGAGCTTTTGTTATTTTTCATCTCTCAAAAGGTGTCAACTTGAGGAAACCTTACAGCTCCAGTGGGCTGCTTTCTCTCAAAGGAAAATGAATTATTTAGGAGTGTGATGAATAGTTCATCAAACCTTCCTCCAACAGGGTTGCTGCTTAGGCTCAGAGTAATTGGCCAAGAAGAGAAGTGGGGCAGGCCCTTTCCTCAAGGATTCTTTTTCCCCCACCTCCCCAGGGGGCCAAATGTAGTCCAGTGAGAGTGATTGCCTGGGGTGGATCTTTCATATCAGATGGAAAATGATAGGCAGAGCCTAAAATAGGTCATTTCTAGGATGGGCCCGCAGGAGGAGCCAGTGCCCTTCAGTGGAAGAAGCCCTTTACCAAACAAAGGGGTCTTACCCAGGAGAGCTCTAGGAAGGCTCATATTTTGCCATTAATAAAAATCTCCCTATCTGGTGGAACAGGTAGCAGGTGCTCCCAGGCTGTTTCAGTCTCCAGTTTGCTCTATTGCAAGTCCTGGGAGCTTTAGGTTCTGTAGGTTGAAGGTTGCCTATCTGAAAGAGAAGTGAAGTGCAGCATTCAGCCACAAAGCAATGTATCCAAGCTTGTCTGTGAACAGCCTGTTTCATCACCATCTTCTCTGCCTCCCCCGTTTTTTTTCTTTCATATATAACACAATTTACACACACCCACACAATCACACATTTAATGAACATGAGTGAAAGGGATGGACCCAACCTTATGAAAATATACTCACATTTCAGATTGAAGAAACTGCATCTTTTTAAAAGCAAAGAGAGAAAGGGCATGATCAATGTTTATAAAATCACTGACAAGATTGGAGGAAGACAGACAAGAACTATAGCTCCTCTCAGCCTGATCAGTAGATGAGGTTAGAGGCAATATAACACAGTGCTTCTCTTTAGTCCATCAAATATAGGTTCAAATCAGTGCTCTGTTCCTAACCTGTTTGATCTTGGACCCTTCACATAACATCTCTGAGCCTCAATTTCCCTGTGTATAAATTGGGGATGATAATACTTCTATGAATGATATTGTGAGGATTAAATGAGCTAACTTTTGTAAAGTGCTTGGCCTACAGTAAACATTTGAAAAATGTCAGCTGTTGCTGTTATTGTTTATATTACTATTATACTCCCACATTTATCATAGATCACATGGGGAACTGGGCAGAAGAATTTGAATGGCTCTGGGAAAATCCAGTCCTCATTGTTGGAGAAAACATTAGTGTTTCCAGGTCACACATTCTATCTCATCTTTTAGGCAGTGGGTGGCTTTTTTCATCAAACTGTTGTCATTCTAATGCATTCCCACTCTCTCTCTCTCTCTCTCTCTCTCTCTCTCTCTCTCTCTCTCTCTCTCTC
>PVKM010010726.1:0-20751 GCA_004027735.1 Carollia perspicillata | reverse complement strand
TTATTATGGTTTTTGTTTTGAAGTCTATTTTGTCTGATATAAGTATTACTTCCCTAGCTTTTTTTTGTTTTAATTTGCATGGAATATTTGTTTTCACCCATTCACTTTCAGTCTGTGTGTAGCATTTGTTTTGAGGTGGGTCTCTTATAGACAGCATCTATATGGATCATGTTTTCTTATCCATTCAGCCACACTCTATCTTTTGAATGCAGCATTTAATCTGTTTAAATTTAAAGTTTTTATTGATAGGTACTTTTTTATTGCTATTTTATTCTTTGTACCTATGTCCCTCTTTATTTCTTTTTCTCTTTTTTCTTCTGAAAGAATGCCCTTTGACATTTCTTGCAATACTGATTTGGTGGTAATGAACTCCTTTAGGTTTTTTGTTTGTTTGTTTGTTTTTGTCTGTGGAGTTCTTTATTTCACCTACAATTTTCAGTGATAGCCTTGCTGGATAGAGTAGTCTTTGTTGTAGGTCCTTGCTTTTTATTATTTTCAATATTTCATGCCAATTCCTCCTTGCCTTAAGTGTTTATATTGAGAAATGAGCTGACAGCTTTATGGGAGCTCCCTTGTAAGTAACTGTCTTTCTCTTGCTGCTCCTGAGATTCTTCCTTTATCTTTAACCTTTGCCATTTTAGATTTATTTATTTATTTTTAGAGAAAGGAGAAGGGAAAGAGAAAGAGAGGGAGAAACATCAATGTGTGGTTGCCCCTCACTCACCTCTCACTGGGGACCTGTCCCACAACCTAGGCATGTGCCCTGACTGGGAATGGAACCAGTGACCCTTTAGTTCTCAGGGTGGCACTCAATCCACTGAGCCACATAAGCCAGGGCATAATCTTTGCCATTTTAATTATGATGTTTCATGGTGCAGGCCTCATTGTGTTCATTTTGTTTTGGTCTCTCTATGCTTCCTGAAATTGTATGTCTTTTTCCTTCACCAGATCACTTGAGCTCCGTGCTCCAGGAATGTTTCTTGTAGGTTTTGTGTACCCTTCTGTTGTAGTTGAGTATTGAACGCTGTTGGTCCTTTCATGGGTGGAGTTAACCCTCAGTCTGTCTGACTATAAAGATAGACCTCACTCTTTGTGTATGAGTTACTGTTCAGGGGATACCCCCTGAGGTTGAGTTCCCAGCAGTGTCTGGTGCCTGCCAGCATCCCCCTTTGGGTGTGCCACTGTGTGTATCATTGGGTTGAGCTCTAGTAAGGTCTGAAGCCCACCACTGTGTTTTTTTTTTTTATTCTGGGTCCAGTTGGGTGGTGCTGGTTGATGCCAGACACTATGTATAACAGACCTTGATCTACTTGTCTGGAGCTGCCATGCTATTCACTGTTTGTGGTTGTGTCTACCGGCCTCGGGTGTGTATGGAAGAGGCCAAGCTATGTACTAGGTTTGGCTTCCTACAGCTCTAAGCCAGTGGTAGATCAATAAAAATTCCAAGACTCCCTGAGGTCCACCTCCACCTGTCGGCTACTCTGCCAGCTTCTGAGGTTGCCTGGTCTTTCTCCAGAGACTTCTAAAGAAAGAGTTGGCCCAGGCTTGCCATAACCCACATACCCTTCTGCAAGGTGTGAACTCAGTAAGGCAGGGAAACCAGGGTGGGAATGGTGGGATTAGTAGGTCTTTTGCTTGGGGGCTGTGCAATCAGGCACTCAATGCAGGGAAAATCGCTCCTACTCCAGAGCCATACTACTTAGTCTCCACCAGTGTCTCCATTCCTAGCCCACTCAGGAGGAGTGCACTTTATATTCAGGTTGGGCGCATCCAGTAGACCTCACAACAACAGCAAACTGCAGGGCACAGCCAGTAGAACTTGGGAGGACAGATCAAAACAGTCTCTCATTGAGGGTGGTGCCTGTTGAACCTGCAGGATGGGGGAAGATGTGCCCCTGTTACAAAGCCACACAGCTCAATGACTTTCTGAGAGTTTTCCTAGAGCTTCTTCAGAAAAAGAGCACACCACAGGTCCTTCTTGTGTGCAGCCAGCATTCCTTTCTGCCAGAATTAAGCTTGGCAGGGTGGTGTTAGTATTTGGAGGACCTAGTTAGTGTATTTCTCAGGCTGGTTCTGTAAGAATAGGAGTGCCCAACCGTGGGAAGATGGTTCTTGAGGTCACTGTGGGATAAGGGCTCAGCACAGGGACCTTAATGGCTGACCCTCCAGATCTCCCCTTAGATCCATGCCATCCAGATCTTTTCTTTATGACTCCCATATGCCCTGAGTTTCCTTCCCTCTATGGAGCCCCAGATGAGTGTCCAAGAGCAAGATCTTGTGTTTTGGCCCTTTAAGAGAGCACCTGAGTTTCTAGCAGACTCCCTCCTGTTCTAGATAGATAGAGTCCCCACTGATTTTCACAGCCAGATGCTACGCAGGCTCCTCTCCCTGGCTCTGGTGCTCTGGGTTGGGGATCTCAGCACATGGTTGAGACTCCACATTCTTCAAAGGGGACTTTTGCAGCCAAGATATTCCTCTGGCTTCTCAGAGGCCACATGTGGGTGCAGGTGTCAGCCCTCTCTGCATCTCCACCCTTCTAACCAGTCTCTATGTGGCATCTTTGGTAAACCCATGGTTGTAATCTTGTTCAGCCATCTTTCAGTTGGTCATTCAGGTTGATTTCTCTATAATTTAGCTCTAAATCTTGTTTGGCACCAGGAGGAGGTGGGTGTAGCTTCTACCTACTCTGCAAGCATCTTCCTGATCCAGTGGTTTTAAATGCAAATGCCCATAAGTGAAGCTGGTGGGTGGAAGGCACTTTGGGGGAGTAGAGCATATATTTTTAATCTATAATCATTAAAAAATTAAACATTGTTCAGGCCAAACAAAATATATTAGTGCACTCAGTTTACCGTATGGGTCTTTAGCTTACAGAATCTTGGTCTAATTCAACCCTCAAATTTATCAACGAGGAAACTAAAGGCTGAGAACTGCAAAGTGACTTGTCAAAAGGTTCCCAGCTAGTAAATGGCAGAAAGAGACTTGAACTTTAAGCTTTTTGAATGTGAGAACTTCAAGTCTAGTGCTTTGTGTTATTACACTATGCTGTTTCTTTAGGTTGAACTTTATAAATTAGAAAAAAATAAGAGCCATATGAAACCAATAAAGGAAACTTATGAATCATTATGATGCTCAGTGCTGGTAATTTTGTGAGGAGAGTACTGACACATTGGCAGAGGATAAAATGAAAAAGTGGACTGGGCATCAGAATTGAGAAAAGAAAAGATAGAGCAAACTCATCATAAATTGGGGAAGGTGGGCATTAAATCACTTGAGACTGGAAGTGACAAAACTCATGAGAGATAGAGGTGAGATGTGAAAAGGGAGAATAACAGCAACAAGCCCCTGTGAGAGGTTAGGCAAGGGAGTCTGAGACAAACATTTAAGGGACTCATAGTTGATATTTGAGTTAGCAGTTTAAAAGAATACTTAGAATTACCTAAGCTAAGAACTAGAGCAGAGAATATTTGCATTCATTTGGAGGCTATTATTTTGAGCAATGTGATAAGTACACTTATGCATGCATGCATTTTCTGTGTGTCTAAAACTGTAAGTTGAAGACTACTGTATGTCTGTGATCAGATGTTTGGCTGAATAAAAAAATGAGTCATGCTGAATAAGTATCTGATGTCACCTCCATATATATAGCTACATCTTGACAGACAGCTTTCCAGGGAAAAGTTGTACCATCCACATGCATTACAGCCCTAATTTAATTGTCTAATTTTTACATGTAATTAGAAGTTGATAATATGTGAATCTGTGAGCTGTCATTCTAGGCCTTCTGTTTTCCTTTGTGTGATATATATATTTTTTAATTTTGAAGGTTGACACCATTCAATAACACCCCTGAAAGAATCAATTTTCAACTAAGTTTAAGGAACACATAAAGTGGGTTACTTCAGACATCTTATGCATATTGGGGTGGTAGGCTCAAATCTCAGTCAACAAATTTAGGATTCTATAACACAACTTAATTTCTATTTGAGTCATTCTAAGCCTCAGATGGCAAAACCTAATGTTATTCTATTCAAGGATACCTCCTTTTTCCCCTAGGATCATGTACGGAGGGAGTATTCTGATCTGCAATGTCATCTACCAGGCAGTTTGCCCTTTAACTTTCCTCCACTGGGACCCTTCAGTTCTAATGATTTTCTCAGATACTTTCATGCTTGGTTTATTTGAGGGCTTTTAAATCATTCTGCTCCTTGCAGGCCAATATCAGGTTCAGAAATTTCTTTCCTTTCCATTCCCTAAGCTTTTGATCAAGAAGCAGATTGCAAAGAACTTCTCTCTGGGTTCCAGTCACATCTAGAGTCTTGAAATTTCCTTGCCTCTTCGACTCTCACAGTGAAGGGCTTTTTCCAGTATGAGGAAATATAAAATACTTTCCTCCTCAATAAACCTGTTGAGCCCTGGCTGGTGTAGCTCAGTGGATTGAGTGCGGGCCTGTGAACCAGAGGATCGTGGTTCGATTCCCAGTTAGGGCACATGCCTGGGTTGCAGGCCAGGTCCCCAGGAGGGGACGCACAAGAGGCAACCATACATTGATATTTCTCTCCCTCTCTCCTTCCCTTCTCCTCTAAAGATAAATAAATAAATAATTTAAAAAAACATGTTGACTTTATTCTCGGTCCTCTCAGGTGCCCTCATAACCTAAGTTTTTAAACTGTAAAGCTGACCGACTCTTTTTTTCTTCTTTTATTCATTCATATCTGTCCCTGAGGAAATAAACATAAAACTGCTGAACTGATGAATTTGGGAAAAGTGTGTTGGTCATTGAGACAGAGAGTGGACAAGCAGGAAAAAACAAATTAAAATCATAATATCCTGATCTAAAACCAAAGAATCTAAAATCATCATAATCGTCAGAAGCAGCATAGACATTTATTTTTTGTTATCTACATATTCCTCTTGATACATTATGTGCACTTTGAGTTACTTCTCGAGGACAAAGATTAAACTTTTTTGGAGCTGGTCATACCATTCTTATTTGGAAGGGATGCTACCATTCTGAGGTGTGGTATCAGGGGCTATCTGTGGCCTGGCAACTAGGCAAATAAGCCCTCAGGGCAACTGATGATGCCTAATCTACCTCTCCATCTCCTCTCACTTTAGTGTCTAGTTCAGTCATTGCCCTGCACGAAGATGTTTAATGAATTCTTTTTTGAGAGGGATGAACTACCTTGTAAATATACCGAAGAAGCAGTGTCTATAATTCTTGGATTGCTTAAGATATCTAGTTGAAAATCCAGATGCTGTTCCACATCTTTTCAAGCCCTAACACCACTGCTTTGAATATGTGTGTGTACATATGCATGCATTCACATAGGAAGGTAGGTCAAAAGAACACAAACATCAGACAGAGAGGAAAAAACCAATTAAGGAAGTACAGCATAAGGGGAAATAAAAAGGTATTCAGATTTCAGAAAATCAATAAGTACTCGAATTATGGATAGGAGCAATAGAAAGGAGCTGATGCTAGGAGTGTTAAAATGTGAAGCTTGGCTTTGTTTTCAATAAGAGAAAGAGACTTGCAGCTCAGGGGAGAAAACAAGATGCAAATGTTAATTCAAGGTCATTGACCCTTCCTTGCTCCCTTCCTACCCTACCTCTTCATCCTATGGTAAGAAATAATAATTGTGTTCCTCACTTGGAAGATTGGGTAATGGGAAGCATGGTGAGAAGAAATTACTTTCTCAGCTAATTGTCAGCAGAGGTTGAAGGACTCACAAGTAGGGTCTCCTGAAGTGCTCTCTCATAGGCTCTTCCAAAGCAGACTCTGGCTGGTAAACTTAACTGGTCATAGTCTTGTGCTAATGAGACTGAGGTTGTGAGTTTCTTCTCATTTGGGCCAGGAAGCTTTGCTCTGCTCCCAGCTACAAAATGGACCTAGGACATAAGTTTTAACCCTAAGGGTAGTTTCATTCTGAGACTCTAACCATGATGGTAGGCTGAACTCTAAACCTTGTCACAGACTGAGTACCTAACCCTGGCCAGCTACCTCAGATATGTAAATTATGAGTCATAAAAGGAACCAGGAAGGAAGGTAAGGGAGTCCATTAGTTCCACTAAAAATCCAAACTAACCCTGGTAACAGGACAGGACTGGCCTGTTTTCATTTGGTAACAAATGCTACATACATGTATTTATACTAGAAGCAATGGGCCTGGAGTAAGAGTAAAACTGTTGCCATTAGTTGTGAGGATAGAAGGTAAGATTGACAAGGTCTCTTTGAAAATGTTTCTGGCATTTTTTAAAATAATATAATTCTATTTTATTTTCCCATTACAGTTTGGTTCTCTTATACCCCCTCCCTCCATTAATCACCACACTGTTGTTGTCCAGGTCCATGAGTTTTCATTTTTGCTGAATCCCTCCATCACCTAACCACCCACCCTAAGCTCTCACTATGTTCTCGATCTATGAGTCTGTCCCCATTTTCCTTGTTAGTTCAGTTTGTTCATCAGATTCCACATGCGAGTGAAATCCTATGGTATTTTTCTTTCTCTGACAGGCTTATTTCACTTAGCATAATGTTTCCAGGTCCATCCATGCTGTCACAAAGGGGAAATTTTTCTTATTTTTTTATGGCTGAGTACTATTCCATTGTGTAAATGTCCCATAGTTGTTTATCCATTCATTTACTGATGGGCACTTGGGCTGCTTCTATATCTTGGTGACTAAATAACATTGCAATGAACATAGGGGTGCTTATATTCTTTGGAGTTAATGTTTTGGGTTCTTTCAGATATATTCCCAGAAGTAGAATACCGGGGTCAAAAAGCAGGACCATTTAAAAAAATATTTTATTTATTTATTTTTAGAGAGAGGGGAAGGGAGGGAGAAAGAGAGGGAGAGAAACATCAATGTGCGGTTGCCCCTCCCGTGGCCCCCACTGGGGACCTGGCCTGCAACCTAGGCATATACCCTGATGGGGAGTCAAACTGGCGACCCTTTGGTTCACAGCCTGCACTCAATCCACTAAGCTACACCAGCCAGAGCAAGCAGGTTCATTTTTCATTTTTTGTGTTATCAGCATACTGCTTTCCACAGTGGCTGCACAAGTCTGCATTCCCACCAACAGTGTAGAAGGGTCTCCCTTTCTCCACATCTTTGCCAGCAGTTGTTTCTTGATTTACTGATGAGGGCCATTCTGACAGGTGTGAGATGATAGCTCATTGTGGTTTGAATTTGAATTTCTCTGGAATATAGTGACATTGAATATCTTTTCATATGTTTATTGGCCATTTGTATGTTCTTTTTGGAAAAGTTCATGTCATTTGCCAATTTTTAATTTGTAATAGTTTCCCTTGCATTTTTTATTTTTTTAATTTATTTTTAGAGAGAGGGAAAAGGAAGGAGAAAGAAAGGAAGAGAAACATCAGTGTGTGGTTGTCTCTCATGTGGCCTATACTGGGGACCTGGCCCACAACCCAGCAATGTACTGGGGATCATACTGGTGACCCTTTGGTATGCTATCCCACACTCAATCCACTGAGCTACAGCAGCCAGGGCTATTTGCCAATTTTTGTAAGTATATTTTATTGATTATGCTATTATAGTTTTCCCAATTTTTCCCCTCTCTGCCCTGTACCCCCCAACCCTCCTCCAGCACTTCACCCCTTAGTTCATGTTTATGGGTTGTACATATAAGTTCTTTGAGTTCTCTGTTTCCTATACCCTTCTTAACCTCTCCCCATCTGTTTTATGCCTACCAATTATGCTTCCTAGCATATTTGCCAATTTTTTATTGTATTTTTTGGTGTTGAAAGTTCTTTATAAATTTTGAATAATAACCCCTTATCAGATTGGCAAATATGTTCTCCCATTCTGTGGGTTCTCTTTTTATTTTGTTGATGTTCTCCTTTGTTTCACAAAAAATTTTTACTTTGATGTAGTCCCATTTGTTTAAATTTTCTTTTGTTTCCCTTGCCTGGGGAGATACGTCCATTAAAATATTGCTGTGAGCAATGTCTGCAATTTTGTTGCCTAAGTTTTCTTCTAGGGTTTTTATGGTTTTGGGCCTAACATCTAAGTCTTAGATTTATTTTGAATTTATTCTTGTTTATGGTATAAGAAGGTGGTTTAGTTTCATTGTTCTGCACATATTTGTCCAATTTCCCCACCACCATTTATTGAATAAACTATCTTTAATCCATTGTGTGTGCTTGCTTCCTCTGTTGAACATTAATTGACTAAAAAGGTGTGGATTTATTTCTGGGCTCTCTATTCTGTTCCACTGATCTATGTTTCTGCTTTTATGCCAGTACCAGGCTGTATTGATTACTATGGCTTTATAGTATAGTATCATTTTAGGTAGTGTGATTCCTCCAACTTTGTTCTTTTTTCTCAGGATTGCTGTTGCTGTGTGGGCTTTTTGTGATTACATATAAATTTTTGAAATATTTGTTTTAGTTCTGTGAAATATTTCATTGGAGTCTTGATAGGCATCACATTCAGTATATACATTGCTTAATTTTCTCAGTACAAGTTTTTTTTTTACATCCTTGGTTAGGTTTATTCCTAGATATTTTATTCATTTTGAAGCAACTGTAATGAGATTGTTTTCTTAATTGCCCTTTCTGTTAGTTTGTGTCCAGCACGTAAAATTGCAACTGATTTCTGGATAGTAATTTTCTCTGCTGCTACTTCAATGACTTCATTTATCAGGTCTAGTAGTTACTTAGTGGAATATTTGGGGTTCTCTACGTACAGTATCATGTCCCCATGTAAATCAAGACAGTTTTACTACTTCTTTCCTATTTGGATACCTTTCATTTTTTCTTCTTGTCTGATTGCTGTGGCTAGGTCTTCCAGTATTATGCTGAATAAGAGACATGAAAACAGACATCCCTGACTTGTTCCCCATCTTAAGGGGATGCTTGTAGCTTTTGCCCATTGAGTATGATGCTGGTATTGTCTGTAATATGTGGCCTTTATTATGTTTAGGAATGTTCCCTCTATTTCCACTTTGCTGAGTTTTTATCATAAATGGGTGCTGAATTTTATAAAATACTATTTCTGCATCTATTGATGTAATCATGTGTTTTTATCCTTCATTTTGTTTATGTGTATTATCACATTTATTGATATGTGAATGTTGTACCAACCTTGCATTACCCAGAATAAATCCCACTCGATCATGGTGTATGATCTTTTTGATGCATTGCTGTATTTGCTTTGCTAATATTTTGTTGAGGATTATAGTATCTATGTTCATATGGGATATTAGCTTATAATTTTGTTTTTGTAGTGTCTTTGTCTGGCTTTGGAATTAGGATAATGCTGGCCTCATAAAACGAGTTTGGGAGCCTTCCCTTCTCTTGAATTTTTTCAAATAGTTTGTGAAGGAGAGGTGTTAGTTCTTCTCAGAATGCTTGATAAAATTCACCTGTGAAGCCATCCAGTCCAGGGCTTTTTTTTTGTTGGGGGGGGGAGCTTTTTGCTTACTACTTCAATTTCATTATATGTAATTCTGTCTATATAGATTCTCTGATTCCTCCTGATTTAGTTTTGGAAGATTGTATGTCTAAGAATTTATCCTTTCCTTCCAAGTTGTCCAGGGTTTAGTTGTTCATAATATTTTCTTACAATTCTTTGTATTTCTTTGGTGTCAGTTGTTATTCTTCTTCTTTCATTTCTGATTTTATTTATATCAGTCCTTCCTCTTTTTTTCTTGATGATTCTGGGTAAAAGTCTGTCAATCTTGTTTATCTTTTCAAAGAACCAGCTCATTGATCTTTCATATCATTTTTTTAGACTTGATTTTGTTTTATTTCTGCTCTGATCTTTATCATTTCCTTCCTTCTACTCACTTTGGCTTCATTTGTTGTTCTTTTTCAAGTTCCTTTAATTGTGAAGTTAGATTGTTTATTTGAGCTTTCTCTTGTTTTTGAGATAGGCATGTAGGACTATGAATTTCCCTCTTAGGATTGCTTTCCCAGTGTCCCACAGATTTCAGATAGATGTGTCCTCATTTTCATTTGTTTCAATGCATCATTTGATTTTTTTCTTTGACCTCACTGTTGACCCATTCACTATTTAATAACATGTAATTTAGCTTCTGTGTCTTCATGTGCTTTTCAGTATTCTTATTATTATTAATTTCTAGTTTCATAGCACTGTGGTCAGAGAAGATGATTGATATGTTTTCAAACTTCTTAAATTTTCTTAAAATATTTTATTTATTTATTTTTAGAGAGAGAAGAAGGGAAGGAGAAAGAGAGGAAGAGAAACATCAATGTGTGGCTGCCTCTCACATGGCCCCCACTAGGGACCTGGCCTGCAACCGAAGCATATGCCCTAACTGGGAATTGAACTGGCGACCCTTTGTTTCTCAGCCAGCACTCAATCCACTGAGCTACACCAGCCAGGGCTCAAACTTCTTGAATTTATTGACACTTGTTTTGTGTCCTAACATGTGGTCTATCCTAGAAAATGTTCTGTGTGCACTTGAAAAGTGTATATATTCTTCTACTTTGGGGTAAAATGTTCCTTAGATATCAGTTAAATCCTTTTGATCTAGTGTGTCATTTAAGGCCGCTGTCTCCTTGTGGATTTTCTGTCTGGAAAATCTACCCATTGATGTCCATGGGGCCCAACTGTGACTGTACTTCTGTCATTCTCTGCATTTATGTTCACCACAATTGGCTTTACATAGTTAGGTGCTCCTATATTGGGTACATAAATGTTTACTAGGGTTATATGCTCTTGTTTGATTGTTAGCTTTATTGTTATGTAGTGTCTTTCTTTGTCTTTTATTATAGCCTTAGTTTTAATGTCTATTTTGACAGATATAAATATTGCTAGCCCATCTTTTTTCCTTTTCATTTGCATGAAATATCTATTTTTACCCCTTTACTTTAAGTCTGTGTGTATCTTTCAATTTGAGGTGGGTTTTAGGGGGCAGCATATATGTGGGTCATGGTTTCTTATCCATTCAGCTACCCTATGTCTTTTAGTTGGAGCATTTAAGCCATTTATATTTAAGATGATTTTGGATTGATACATATTTAGTGCCATGCTATTGTTAGACTATTTTCTCTATTTTTTCTCTTTCTTTTCTTCTTCTTATTCTTAATGCAAACCCTTTAAAATTTGTTGCAGTACTGGATTGGTGTTAACAAACTCGAGCCTTTTCTTATCTAGGAAGCTCCTTATTTGTCCTTCAACATTATATGATAGCCTTGCTAGTTAAAATAGCCTTAGCTGTAGGTCCTGGTTTTTCATCACTTTGAATATTTCATGCCACTCCCTTCTAGCCTGAAATATTTCTGCTGAGAAGTCAGATGATAGTCTACTTGGCCTGCCCCTGTTTGTTAACTACCTGCTTTTTTCTTGTGGCTTTTAGGATTCTGTCCTTGTCTTTAAGCCTTGCCATTTTAATTATGTGTCTCACTGTAGGCCTCTTTTCTTCCAACTTGTTTGGGACTCTCTGAGCTTCCTGTACTTGTGTGTTTTTTACTTCATCAGATTATGACAGTTTTCAGTTCTTATTTCTTTAAATAGATTCTTGATCCCTTGTTCATTCTCCTCTCTTTCTGGTATTCCCCAATGCAGATGTTGTTGCTGTGTTGCAGCTGTTCAAGGCCAGGCAGGTTCATGGAATTCAGGCAAATGGAAAAATACTCATGGAGCCATTGGGATGTTTGACATGTCTTTACTCAAAGGTGGGGAATCCATGCACACTGCAAGCTGCATGTCTCCCTGCATGTCTCACTGCATATTTTCTGTCCCCTTCTCTCTCATGGGGTATTCCCTGGCTGCTGAAATATCTCTCCAGAACTTTAGGTGTATGGCATTTCCTTTGCCTGATAAGGGGACAAACACATTTTGTCTAGTTTGTCTTGCTTTACTTTTTTATGTTTAAGATTCCAAGGCCAAATTGTGAAAGGCCATAACAGCCAGTTGTGAAAATAACACCTAATACTGAAAGCTCCTTTCATTCCTCAATCATTTATTCTACAACATCTGACACCTGCAACATTAGACTCATTCCTTTGGGTTTTGACTTTGGTAGCCCCTGTTTAATTGTAGATCTTACATGGGAAACTTCAGCTGTAAGTTTTTGTAGGTGCCTATTATCAGGCTGAGGAAATTCCCTCATTTGCCAATTTTATAACACTTTTTAGCAGAAGTGAAAGGTGGACTTTGTCAGATGTGTTTTCTGCAACTTTTGAGATAACCATATGTTTTTACATTTTTAGTCTTTTAATATGGTGACTGATTTTGATTGATTTTTAAAATATTAAATCAATCTTATAATACTGGGATAAACCCCATACGACGTATCATCCCTTTTATATATGGTCTGATTTGGGTCATTACAGTTTCTTAAGAGTGTATCTTTTTATGATAGATATTGGTATGTAGTTTTCTTTTCTTGTTGTGCATTGGTAACAAGAATGCTCGTGTTATAGAATTAGTTGGCAAGCTTTCCTTCCACTTCAATTTTCCAGAAGAATTTGTGTTAAATTGATACTATTTCTTCTTTAAGTGTTTGGTAGAATCACCCAGTTAAACCATCTGGTTCTAACATTTTCTTTCTGGGAAAATTTTATCTATAAATTCAATTCCTTTAAGATAGTATCTATTTATCCTTGAGTGAGCTTTGGTAGTTCCTGTTTGCAAAGAATTTGTCAATTTCAAATAATTTGTCGGTTTTATTAGCAAAAGTTTTTCATGATATTTTATTACTATCCTTTTAATATTTGTAGAGTCTATTAAAGTGATGTCACCATTCTCATTCCTTATAGTGGTAATTTCTTTTTTCTAAATTTTTTTTGCTGTGAAGTTTATTTGTACTATTATTAATGCAGCCATCCAGGTTTCTTTTTATTAGTATAAACATAATACATAACTTTCTTTTATCTCCTCTCTTCTTTTATCTCCTACTGCCACTGCCCTAAATTGGGCTTTAGTCATCCTTAGTCTGCTTCAGTAGCCCCCTAACTGGCTCTCTATCTGCACTCCACATGCCTATAAGAGTTGCCTTTCTAGATCATAACTCTTGTTATGTCACTTTCTTCTTCATAAAATGCCACTTTCTGCATCCTCATTACATATACAATAAAATCCAAACAACCTCACTTGGCCTTATAATCTGGCTTCAGCCTTCCTTTCTAGGCTTATCTCCCTCTTGTATCCCATGCTTTGTGTTTGAAATGTATCCTGTTGTTTTTTGCCCCTATGCCTTTGTTGACTTATTTCCTTCTACCTGAAATGTATTTTCTCTCCATCTCTGCCTGTTTCCTTCCTATCCTTCAGCTTGTTGTGTATGCTGCTGCCCAAATATTTTGTGATACTTGACTATGAAATTATATTTATTGATGAGATTCCCTGCTAGAATCTCTACTGCTCCTGTTTATGTGGCCCCCTGAGAGGCACCTCTTGGGGTCTATGGTCTATTTTCAGTATCAGTAGAAGATGGGTAGAATGTGTTGATGTTGATAGGCAGAATATTTTAACAGTTGGCATTCATGACGTGGCCACATCCCTTTCCTTCCAGAAGTTTCCAGCCTCTAAGAACACTATTGTGTATCCCTGATTCAAGCAGGATTCATCCTGACTGAAGGAAGGTCCCCCACCTCTCACTGCTGTTGCCTGACCTGTGGTGGAAATAGGGTAGATAAATGCATAGAGGTTAGCCAGCTAGTCTGCTGCAATTGCTACAGTGACCCTCTTAATCCCCTTGTTAGTTTCTCCTTTCCTATACCCTTCCCATATTTAATTGCCTCCAAGTGTGATTGTGCCCTTTGTGTAACTTATACCATTTATGAAAACATATCCTGGCACTTAATTTGTATGTGTCCTAGGCTGCTGTTTTCATCTTTAGTTTGGTTGAATGAAAGAGAAGGAATTCCTTAAATTTTAGTCATCTGAAAATGTTTCTTCTTTTTCATCTGTGTAAATGGTAACAGTTATTGTTTTAGAAAAGATCTATACAAAGGAAATCAAAGAGTAATTTAGATGACAGTTGATTCCCTCTTTTATTGTGCATCAGGGCTGAGATGATCAACACTGGTCACATCCTGAGCTACTTATCTCCCATCCTTCTCTAGGTGAGTAAACTATAGATTCTAAGTGTAGCCTGAGAGATCTGTATCAAGAAAGGGGAAAAAAAAACACTTAGGGCCACACCATCACTGTACTATATGTCTTTCTTTTCAAAGCAACACCCAATATCACCGAACACTCACCCACACTTCACAGTTCCCTGCAGGAGAGCTGAGACTGTGCTATGGAGATTAGATTGTTCGCCAAAGCTTTTTCTTCCCCCAGTTATAAAACTACAGATTTGTAGCCACAAAATAGTCATGGGGATATAAATTACAGCATAAAAAATGTAGTCAATTATATTGCAATAACTATGTATGGGACCATGTGGGTATTGGACATATCGGGGGGAACACTTTGTAAAGTATACAATTGTCTAACCACTATGCTGTATACCTGAAACTAATATAAAATAATATTTAATGTAAACTGTAGCTAAAAGAAATAAAATTAAAATATGATTTAAAAAGTGAAAATGTATAAAGTCTGGAAAGGAGAAAGCAAAATTTTTGATATTATTCTATAATATAATTGAATACCTAGAAAAAACCTAGATAGTCAACTTAAAAAATACAGCAAATAATAAGATAGTTCAGACAGACTTTTCTGAACAACCTTAATATACAAAATTGAGAAACTTTTTTTATGTACAAATAACTATTTATAATATATGAGCACAATGGAAGAATCCCTTCTTCATATGTAACAAATATAATAAAAGGCTTATGAATAAACTTATCACGAACATGCAAGATATTGTTTAAAAATATAAATTTTTTTTCCAGAGATAGTTTACATTCAGTATTATTCTGTATCAGTTTCAGATATATAGCAAAATGGTTAGAAAATCATGTATTTTACAGAGTGGTTCTCCTCATACTTCAGGTACCCACCTGGCACCATACATATTTATAACAATATTATAGACAATATTCCCTATGCTGTGATGTACATCCCTGTAATGTACTATCCTGTAATTACCAATCTGTACTACTTAATCCCTTCACCCTTTTTATCTAGTCCCCAAATCCCTCCCCTCTGACAGCTCTCAGTCTGTTCCCTATGAATCGGAATGTTTTTTATTTTTATTTTTTGTAGGAACATGCAAGATCTTTTTGAAGGAATCTTAAAACACTAGGAATGATCTAGTTGGAGACTTGAACAAATGGTAAACCCATATCATATTCTTTTTAAAAAATTTTAATTGTTGTTTGAGTACAGTTTTCTGTCTTTTACTCCCATCCCAGCCCACCCCCTTCCAGGCTCCCCACCTGGCTCCCATTTCCGTCTCCCTTACTTTTTGGCCATGTGTCCTTTATATTTGTTCCTGTAAACTTTTCCCCTGAAATTCCCTCACCTTTCCCTTCTGGGCACTGTCAGCCTGTTCTTCATTTCAGTGTCTTTGCTTGCTTGTTTGTTTTGCTGTTTAGATTCCTGTTAAAGGTGAGATCATATGGTATTTTACTTTCACCACCTGGCTTATTTCACTTAGCATAATGCTTTCCAGTTCCATCCATGCAGTTGCAAAGGATAGGAGCTCCTTCATTCTTTCTGCTGCATAGAATTCCATTGCGTAAATGTACCGTAGTTTTTTGATCCATTCATTTACTGATAGGTACTAGGTTGCTTCCACCACTTGGCTATTGTAAATTGTGCTGCTATGAATATTGGGGTGCATAGGTCTTTTTGGATTGATGTTTCAGGGTTGTTAGTATAAAACCCTAGCAGTGGAATTGCCGGGTCAAAAGGCAGATCCATTTTTAGTTTTCTGAGAAAATTTCATACTGTTTTCCATAGTGGTTGTACCACTCTGCAATCCCACCAGCAGTGCACTAGGGTCCCCTTTTCTCCACAACCTCTCCAACACTTGTTGTTTGTTGCCTTGCTTATGATGGCCATTCTGACTGGTGTAAAGTGGTATCTCATTGTGGTTTCAATATGCATTTCCCTAATAGCTAGTGATATTGAGCATCTTTTCATGTGTCTCTGGATCCTCTGTATGTCCTCCTTGGTGAAGCATCTGTTCAAGTCCTTTCACATTTTTTAATTGGGCTGCTTGTCTTCTTAGAGTGGAGTCGTGTAAGTTCTTTATATATTTTGAAGATTAAACCCTTGTCTGAAATATCATTTACAAGTATGTTTTCCCATATGGTTGGTTCTCTTTTTATATTAATGCTGTTTTCTTTAGTTGTGTAGAAGCTTTTTATTTTGATGAGATCCCATTTGTTTATTCTTCCTTTATATCCCTTGCTCTAGGGGACATATCAGTAAAAATGTTGCTGCATGAAATATCTGAGATTTTCCTGCCTATGTTCTCCTCTAGGACTTTAATGGTGTTACAGCGTATAGTTAACTCTTATCCACCTTGAATTTATTTTTGTGTATGGTGTAAGTTGGTGGTCGAGTTTCACTTTTTTGCAGGTAGCTGTCTAATTCTCCCAACACCATTTGTGGAAGAGGCTATCTTTATTCCACTTAATGTTACTGCCCCCTTTGTCAAATATAAATTGACCGTAGAGACTTGGGTTTATTTCTGGGTTCTCTGTTCTGTTCCACTGGTCCATGTGCCTGGTTTTATGCCAGTACCAGGCTGTTTTGATTACAGTGGCCTTGTAATACATTTTGGTATCAGGTATTGTGATCCCTCCTACTTTGCTCTTCTTTCTCAAAATCACAGCAGCTTTTGGGGTCATTTATGGCTCCATATAAATTTTTGAAGTGTTCTATGTTTGTGAAATATGCCATTGGTATTTTAATAGGTATTGCATTGAATCTGTATATTGCTTTGGGTAGTATGGACTTTCTGATGATGTTAATTCTTCCAATCCATGAACACGGTATATGTTCCATTTGTTTGTGTCTTCCTTGATTTCTTTCTTCAGTGTTGTGTAATTTTCTGCATACAGGTCTTTCACCTCCTTGGTTAGGTTTATTCCTAGGGTTTTTTTTTCTATATCGAATGGGATTTTTTTCTTAATTTCTGCTTCTGCTCTTTTATTGTTAATATACAAAAATGCCTTTGATTTCTGGACATTGACTTTGTATCCCACTGTTTTGCCAAATTTATTTATTAGGTTGAACAGTTTTGGGGTGGAGTCTATAGGATTTCTTAGCTACAGTATCATGTCATCTGCAAACTAATAGTTTTTTTTTTCTCCTTTCTGATTTGGAAGCCTTTAATTTCCTTTCCTTGTCTGATTGCTGTGGCTAAAACTTCCAATACTATATTGAATAGAAGTGGGGAAAGTGGACAACCTTCTCTCATTCCTGATCTTAGTGGAAAAGGTTTAAGTTTTTTGCCAATTGAGTATCATGTTGCCTGTAGGTCTCTCATATATGGCCTTTATTATGTTGAGGAATGCTCCCTCTATTCCCACTTTGCTGAGTGTTTTTATCATAAATGGGTGCTGTACCTTATCAAATGCTTTTTCTGTATATAGTTATGTGATCATTTGATTTTTGTCTTTGCTTTGGTTTATGTGATGTATTACATTTACTGATTTGCGAATGTTGAACTATTCTTGCATCCCTGGAATGAATCTCACTTGGTCATGGTGTATGATCTTTTTAATGTGTTGGTGGATGCGGTTTGCCAATATTTCGTTGAGGATTTTAGCGTCTATGTTCATCAGCGATATTGGCCTGAAGTTTCTTTCTTTGTTGTGTCTTTATCTGGTTTTGGGATTAGGATGATGCTGGCTTCATACAAGGAGTTTGGGAGTCTTCCATCACTTTGGATTTTTTGGAATATTCTGTGAAGGATAGGGGTTTGTTCTCACTTAAATGCTCTGTAGAATTCTCCTGTGAACCCATCTGGTCCGGGGCTTTTGTGTGTTGGGAGCTTTTTTTTTTATCACTGCTTCAATTTCATCTGCTGTTATTGGTCTGTTCAGGCTTTCTGCTTCTTCTTCATTTAGTTTTGGAAGATTATATTTTTCTATAAATGTGCCCATTTCACCCAGGTTTTCAAATTTCTTGGCATATAGCTCCTCATAGTAATTTCTTACAATTCTTTGTATTTCTATGGTGTCAGTTGTAATCTCTCCTCTTTCATTTCTGATTGTGTTTATTTGGGTTGTCTCTCTTTTTCTCTTGATGAGCCTGCTTGAAGGCTTGTCAATTTTGTTTATTTTTTCAAAAAACCAGCTCCTGGATTCATTGATCCTTAGTATTGTGCTTTTAGTCTTTATGTCATTTAATTCTGCTCTGATCTTGGTTATTTCCTTCCTTCTACTAGCTCTGGGCTGTCTTTGTTGTTGTTCCTCAAGTTCTTGTAGGCATAGGGTTGAGTTGTTTGTTTGAAATGTTTCTATCTTTTTTAGGTAGGCCTGTATTGCTATGGACTTCCCTCTCAGGACTGCCTTTGCTGTGTCCCATAAGTTTTGGGTTGTCATAAGTTCATTTTCATTTGTTTCCAGAAACTTTTTGATTTCTTTTCTAATTTCATTTTTGACCCATTCGTTGTTTAATAGCATGCTATTGAATCTCAATGATTTTGAGTGTTTTGGGTTTTCCCCCTTGGGGCTGGTTTCTAGTTTTGGTCTCTTGTGGTCAGAGAAAATACTTGGTATGATTTCAATTTTCTTGAATTTGTTGAGGCTTGTTTTGTGTCCTATCGTGTGGTCTATCTTTGAAAATGTTCCATGTACATTTGCAAAGAATGTACATTTAGCTTCTCTGGGATGAAGGGCTCTATATATATCAGTTAAGTCCATTTCTTCTAGGGCATTGTTCAATGCTACAATATCTTTGTTGATATTTTGTTTGGAGGATCTGTCCATTATTGACAGTGGGGTGTTAAACCCCCTAATATAATTGTGTTGCTGTCAATCTCTTTCTTGAAGTCCTCTAAGATTTTCTTTATGCATTTGGGTGCTCCTACATTAGGTGCATATATTTTTACAGTGTTTATGTCTTCTTGGTGGATTCTTCCATTGAGTATTATGAAGTGACCTTCTGGGCCTCTCTTTATAGCCCTTTATTTGAAGTCTATTTTGTCTGATATGAGTATTCCTACCCCAGCTTTTTTTCCTGTCCATTTGCTTGGAAAATTTGTTTCCAGCCCTTTACTTTCAATCTATGTAGGTCTTTTGTCCTGAGGTGGGTCTCTTGTAGGCCGCATATGTGTGTGTGATTCTTTCTTATTCATTCAGCTATTCTATGTCTTTTCATTGTAGCATTTAATCCATTTACATTTAAGGTTGTTATTGATAGGTAGTTATTCATTGACATTTTTGTGCCTGTGTTCTTATTTGTCTCTCCCTTTTCCTTCCTTTTCTTAAAGCAGTCCCTTTAGCCTGTCTTCCTTGCCCAAATTTGGTGGAGATGTATTCTTTTAGACTTCTTTTTATTGGAAGCTGTTTATTTAGCCTTCTATCTTGATTGAGAGCCTTACTGGGTAAAGTAGCCTTGGTTGTAATCCTCTGGTTCTCATTACTTGGAATATTTCTTGCCATTCTGTTCTGGCTTGGAGTATTTCCATTAAGAATTCAGCATGTAACCTTATTCGAGCTCCCTTGTGTGTTACTTTCTGTTTCTCCCCTGCTGTCTTTTAGTTTCTCTCTTTGTCTTGGAATTTTGCCATTTTTATTAAGATGTATCTTGAAATGGGCCTCTTTGAGTTCCTCCTGATTGGGACTCTCTGTGTTTCTTGGATTTGTGTGACTTTTTCTCTCATCAAATTAGGGAAGTTTTCCATCATTACTTTTTCAAATAGATTTACTGTCCCTTGCTCTTCTTCTCCTATGGTATCCCTGTTATTTGGATATTATTACAATTCATATTGTGTTGAATTTCTCTTAATCCCTGTTGATTCTTCCTGAGCCTCTTTTTCTTTTCTTGCTCTTTCTGGGTGTTTTCTATTTTGACCTCCAGCTCACTGATTTAGTCTTCTGCTTCATCGATTCTGCTTGTGATTCTTTCTACTGTGTTCTTCAGTTAAGAAATTGTATTCTTCATTTCCTCTTTGCCCTTGTTGATCATTTCTGTTTCCTTTTTCATGTTGATATAGTTTGCAGCGAATTCATTGTAGTTTCCCTGTAGTTTCTGGTAGCTCCTTGTGAGCTCATTGAACTTCCTGATAACCATTGCTTTGAATTCAATATCTGATAGCTGATTTGCCTCTATTTCATTTAGCATTCTTTCTGAGGCTTTCTCCTTTCCTTTCATTTGGGGATTGTTTCTTTGTCTTCCCATTGTTTGTGAGACTCTTCTTCTTAGCTTCAGCTTCTTGAATTGATCTGTTCTGATTCCCTGGCTTTATAGTGTGAGCTTCTGTGGTAGAATACCTGTGAGATTCAGTGGTGTATTCCCCTTGATCCCCTGAGCTCAGTGGTCTTGGCCTTTCCTTTATGTTGACTCTGTGTTTGTCTTTGGGTTTTGATTGTTGTTGGGTCTTTCTTTGGTGGGTCTTTTCCACCAGCTGGCTAACTGAGAGTCACTCTGTCCACCACCTCTTGTAATTTGTTTTGCTTGTGAGGGAAGTTTGTGTTGAAGCTAGTTCTTTTTGTGTACAAGGTTTTGAGGATTCTCTTTTGCTCTTGTTCAGTTGTTTGTACTGGGTAGTTTCTCCAGTATTTAGTTGTATTTCCAGATAAGTCCTGGATTGAGTTTTGTGTAGTTTCCACTCCCTCCTTCACATTCTTCCATTGTTTTCTGTTGGTGGTTCATTTGTTGTTGGGTTCTCTCTACCAG
>PVKM010010725.1:0-34449 GCA_004027735.1 Carollia perspicillata | reverse complement strand
ATCTATGTGCACTGTAGTCTAAACAATGGTTCTTAACTTGGAAACATATTTTTAGAGATCATGAAGAAGACAAATAAATGGAAAGATAATCCATGCTCATGGATCAGAAAAACTGATCAGATTAAAATGTCAACAACCCAGAGCAATCTACAAATTCAATGCAACCCCTATCAAAATTCTAATGCCATTTCTCAAAGAAGTAGAACAATCCTAAAATTTGTATGGAACCATAAAATACCCTGCGGAATCAAAGAAATTTTGAGAAAGATGAACAAATCTGGAGGCATCACATGCCCTGACTTCAAACTACATTACACAGCTATAATAAAACAGTAAGGAATTGGCGTAAACACACTTAGATCAATAGAACAGAAGAAGGAGCCCAGAAATAAACCCACACATATATGTCAATTAATTTATGGTAAGAGAGTCAAGAATATACAATAGGTAAAGGACAGTCTCTTTAACAAATGATAATGGAAAAACTGGACAACTGCATGCAAAAAGAATGAAACCAGACCACCATCTTACACTATTCACAAAATTTAACTAAAACATTATTTAAAGACGGGAATATAAGACCTAAAACCATAAAAATTCTAGAAGAAAACATAGGCAGTAGACTCCCTCATCAATCTTGGCAATGGCTTTTTGGATTCAACACCAAAAGCAAAGGCAACAGAATCAAAAATAAATGTGAGTGCATCAAACTAAAAGCTTCTGCACAGCAAAGGAAACCAGCAAAATGAAAAGGCAACCTAATGAATGAGAGAAAATATTTGCAAATCATGTATGTGATAAGAGGTTAACAGCCAAAATACATATAAACTCATACAATTCAAGAGCACACAAAAAAACAAACAAGTAAACAAAAAACTCCTGATTAAACATGGGCAGAGGATCTGAATAGACATTTTTCCAAATAGGACAGAGATGTCTACTAGGTACCTAAACAGGTCTTCAACGTTACTAATCATCCGCGAAATACAAATTACAACTGCAACTGAGATGTCACCTCACACTTCCTGAATGGCTATTTTCAAAAAGACAAGAAATACCAAATGTTGGCAAGGATGTGAAGAGAATGGAACCTTCATGCACTGTGGGTGGCAATGTAAACTGGTGCAGCCACTATGGAAAACAGTACAGTGGTTCTTCAAAAAAAGTAAAAATAGAACTACTATACGATCCAGCAATTCCACTTCTAGGTACTTTACTAATGGAAACAAAAATACTAATTCAAAAAGTATCTGCGAACCAAGGATTTACAAAAGAAGTCACATTGAGACTGTAGGAAGTGCAGAGAGACAAAAAAGGTTGACCCTGGTCCCACGGGTGGTGGCGGAGGTTCTGGAGGGATATCTTAGCTGCAGGGGGTTCCCCCTGAGAAGTGTGGGATCTAAACCCTAAGCCAGGGTCCCCCACCCAGAGCACCAGAACTGGGCAGAGGTGCCCACATAACATCTGGCTGTGAAAAGCAGCAAGGTTTCTGTCCACAAAGAAGATATGGGAGTTCTCTGGAGACACAGGTACCCTCTCAAAGGACCAATGCACAAAATTTCATTTGAGTCCACTCACCCTGTGCTCCAGTGGAGAGAGGCCAGAGTGCACTGGAGTCACATGAAAAGAGTCTCTGGCAGGGATCCTCTGCCAGGATCCCTGTGCTGTGTCCCTCTCCCATCCCACAGAAGTCATCTTTCTTGGGTGGAGCACTCCCCTCCCTAAGGCATCAGCCTGGGGAAAGGCAATAGTCCCACCCTCAAGAATCCCTCTTGCCCCACCCCAAGGAACTGTTGAGGAGTCAGCTGCCTTGGTTAGGGTTCAGAGGCCTGGGCAGACGCAGGGAGGCAGGGAGGGTCAGTGCCAGAGTTATGTGTGGTCAGCATCTGTACGGTAGCTAACATGCCCTGGTCCTGGGTAAGCCTCACAGTCAGCCAGCCTGAGGGTTGACCCGGTGCATGAATGGGCCAATAGTAATCAAGGCTCAATTACAACAGGAGGGTCCTCACAACCTACACAAGGGACATTCCTGGAGCACCCGGCTCAAGTGATCAAGGAGACTGCACCTGGACCCCTCAGGATGCCTATTACATAAGGACAACCAATGAAGACTGGAAGTCATAGTAGATCTATCTAATACATACAATCACAACCATGCGGCCAAAATGGGGAGACAAAGAAACAGCCCCCTAAAGAAAGAACAGGAGAAATCTCCAGAAAAAGAGTTAAATGAAATGAAGGCAGGCAATTTATCAGATCTAGAGTTCAAACTAATGATTACAAGGATGTTCAACGGCATGAAAAAGGACATAGAAACCATAAAAAAGGACCAGTCAGAAGTGAAGAATACAATATCTGAAATGGAGAATACACTTGAAGGAATAAATAGTAGGTTGGATGAAGCAAAGGATCAAATCGGTGACTTGGAAAACAGAAAAAAATACCCAATCAGAGCAGCAAAAAGAAAAAAATAATTTAAAAGAATGGGGATAGCTTACAGGACCTTTAGGACAACATGAAGCATTATAGGGGTAACAACATCTGCATAAAAGGGTAACAGAAAGAGAAAGGAGACAGCAAGGGATCAAGAACTGGTTTGAAGAAATAATGGCTGAAAACTGTCAGGGAGTGTATTTTATGGCATGTTAAAAGCAGAAAAGCTGTTAAAAATAGGAAAGAAAATTTTTGTGGTTTTTTTTGCTGAATAATACTATTTGTGTCAGTAGAGAGAATATACCGATTTAATCTGCTTTTAGAAACATGGCACAATCTTTATTATCACACACACACCTTGTCCCTCTTCAATGAATCTAGAGGAAGTAAGTTCTGGAATGGGCCACTTTAAGTTACCACTGCTGTTACACTTACATGTAAAAAACCTGAAATCCCAGAAACATTCATGTGCTTATAGGCACTTGGTTATTTGGAGAAAAGGGGACAACTCTTAATGTCACTAATGCTAAACATTTTCTTTATCATTGTTAGCAGTCTTGATAGAGCCAAGAAGGATTTAAATAGAAGAGAATCATTTTGCAGGAGGTTGCTATGAATCAAATTTGAAAAATAATCTTGAAAGTACTATTTTTACTACTGTTTCTCAACAAATTTAAGCAGAAAATAAGTCAAAAACAAGGATTTAAAAAAAAACTTAGTAAGACTTATTTAACATTCAAGACCTAATACAGTCAAGAGCTACAGTGTTAAACATTTTGTTTTTGCAAAAATTAAGACTAAACTGTTTAGCTTCAGAAAACTCAAATGTGCTTAAAACTAATGCTGCATATAAGTATTTGCAGGCCTATGTGATTTATAGTATAAACTGCAGAAATAAAAATATCTGAGATCATTTATTTACATTTTAACAAAAACGAGTTTTTTAAATATTATGAGAATCTCTAGAAATTAAAAACAAAAGTAAATGAACAGATTATAAAACAATTTTATAAACTATTTTTCTTTTAGCACATCTTTTCCACTGCTACTGTCTATAAACATTTTTCCTAGAAAGAACCATTTGCCTGAGTTCCATCATATAATTTTAAGTAATTTATAAAATTTTGTATGACGAAATGCAGTAACAAATTAGCAATCCTGAAGTAATATTCCTAATTACATCATTTAAAAAAATCTCCACTGTTTATAAGCTAATAAGAAGACTCCACTTATCAGTTAAAATGTTCTCCCGCCTTCCCTCATTCTAGCTCTATTATTAACATGGTGGCACCCTACCTTCACTTTTGGCTAACCCTCAAATCCTCTAAGTAAAGGAAGTCCTAATTGAAGTTAGGGAGTTGGGGGAGCCATGTGTGTTTTAAATATCTAACAGTCTTAATAAAAAAAAATAAAACAGGCTGAGAGCTACAAATTTGAGGAAGCACACAATTAGAGAATGCTGAAACCTGCAGAACATCACGAAGACATCTCACCTTACCACTCTAATTCCATGACAGACTGCCAAGTCGACCTATGACCATTCAGCCTTCTCTGTCTCACTTTTGGTCATGGGCACTGATCATCTCATTAGACCTCCAGCTCAATTTTTTACATACTAGAATCTTTAGACATTTCTTCCTACTGTGTTGAAACTGCTTCATTACATTCTACTGGCTCTAGGTCTGTCCTGTGAAATTTGGAGGAAAGGTCTGTTTCCTTTCACATATTAAACAAGTTCAAATAATTTATATAGTTAAACATGCTTCTGTGAAAGTTCTTAATATTCAAACTTAATAGTCATTGCCTTTATGATTTTAAACCAATCTTATTTCTAGACAGAGCTACCTTTCTCTATTCTTTGAGCAGTCTCTATTTTTACCAATTTAAATTTAACAAAATAACAGATGAATTTGATCAAACTCATTCGACACACTCAAGAGTTTAAACTGAAATGTCTTCCTATCCCAGTTTAAAAGCTCTTGTTTTGTTGCAGAAATTTTATGCATAATTAAGTATATATATGCATATTCTTTTTTTAAAAAAAGCAAATAGAACTATCCTATTACATACTTTTGTACTTTGTTTTTGCTGCTTGATCTATTTGGAGATCTTTCCATATTGGCACTTATAGCTGTTTAATATTACATCACATAGAGATACTATAACTGATTAAACCAATATTACTAACATATAGATTTATAGTTCTTGCTATTACAAATAATTCAGCAATGCATATTCTTGCAAACATTTTTACATAACTGTCCAAGTACTTGGAAGATAAATTCCTAGAGATAAGTTTGCTAGGTCGGCAGGTATATAAATGATAAATTTTGATATATTGCCACACTGCCCTACAAGGGTGCTTCAGGGTTTCACAGCTTGATCGACAGCGTGTGACAGTGCTGCCTGTTTCCCATTCTCTCATCATCCCTTGGTGTTAAATTGTTTTAATTTGCCAATATTTATAACCACGAATGAGAGTGAACAAGTTTCATGTTTATTTGCACTTGTATTTCCGATTTGTGCTCTTTCTGTTTACAAGCTTTGCCCACTTTTAAACAGGGTAGATTAGATGTCTGCTAGCAGCACCTGGGGTATATATAATAATTTCTTGTTTCCATTCAGACAGGAGAGATGAACACGATGTAACACAGGGTGCTGGGAGTGTGGTCCTTTCATCCCACTTTGACTCTAAGTAGGTAAACCTACCCCATCTTTCCCCCTCCTTTGCTTTGTATTTTGTTTTAAATAGATTCAGTAAATCGGCGTCAAGAGTATCTTCATTTGATCCATGGTGAGTGAGCCTTTGTGTACTGTAACCATAGCTCCTGCCTGCACTGTGAGGTACATGTAAGGAAGCTGATGGTAGCAGGTGGTAAGGCTATAGGAGTGGAGGTGCCCAAGTCAGGGACAAAGGCTGTAGAGCCCGATACCCTTGGAATTGTTTCCATCTCCAGCAAGACTTGGGGCTAAGTCAGGATGGGTGGACTTTGGGCTTTGATAATACCCAGAGGAACGGACTGCAACTTCTTCAGTCACAAATACGATACCTGAACTTGCCCACAAACAGGAAAACCCAGAGTATACTGTAAGAGCCTACACACATGCATTCTAAGTCCCCCCATTCTTTATTCATCAGAATGTGCTACCTCCTCATTCTCACCCACGTGTCCTCTGAATGCCCAAATGCTACCCTGGACAAAAGAGCAGGAGGGGCAGGGAACCCGAAAGACTCAGCACTCGCCTGAGGGAGCTTGAGTTGCCCCAAAAGTGACATTTCACACTAGAAGAGACTAAGATAACATTAACTGGCAAGTATAGTTTCCAGTTCTGCCTGCCTTTCAGTGATTTACTGAGAAAAAACAGATATTTCACAGTGAAAAACCTACCTCTTCTTTGTACAAGAGTAGCAATGTAGGCATAAGTAAATTTGGCGAGCCCGCCACAGTTTTACTGACAGCACTAGCAACATAGGAAATGCGAACAAGAGAAATGAAGAATAGAAGTTGGTTAGTCAATGGACATAGGAAATACCTTTAAACCAGTCTGGGTCCCATTCAAGAATCCGTAAGTACACACGTACACTCTCCAAATACTTGACAGTCTATTATTTTGTGTGAAGACTGCCTTGAGTGGCACACCTGAGAAGCTGCTACATATATGTTTACTGATCAGAAAAGTCCCAAACTAAGAAAAGTACATCAGTCCACATGCATGCATTTATGTGTCACTTAGTTCACTTTTCTGCCACATTTTTTTAAAAAGGTTTCTACTCTCCAATCACTTATCTTTTTACATAAATACTATGTTGCAATTCCTCCTACAGTAAAACTGGGACACTCATATCAATCGTATCAAAGTGAATAATCTCTGAAATAGTATGATTTTAATGTCGACCTTAAATGAAATTTTGCACATGCTTTGGATATAAATGAAGGGAAGCACGGAGTTTCATACATGATGTTTCATACAGTGTGTTCAGCCAAGGTAAGATCAATGGACGCAAGAGGGCAAGAAATACAGATCCAATCAGACCACCAGAAATGACTGCAAATCTCATGACAGAGGTCAATCTGCTGCCTCAATCCACACATTTCTGGTTCTTAAGTATTCCTTTTACAAAGCTGGAAAAATGCAGATGTGTGTCTGTAGTAAAAACTTAGTATTTTATACATAAAAATAAGTCAGACTTTACAGGGAACACATTGAAGTGACACAAAGATAACCCGCTGGACGCCTGGATGCTGGACCTCAGAACTGAAAGGGAGAGATGCAGACTGGCCGACTGACACCCAGCCTGAGGAATTCTGAGCGTGGACTCGAGGGAGTCACCCTGCAGTTTTACTAAAAAACCTCTATCTGTGGGGCTGGTATACCACCTGGTGACCATTCAGGGACTGTATGTCAAAAATTGCCTGGATATTTCTGGATGTTTCAGGATGCCATCACAACTCAGAACAAACTGCAGGTTTTCCTGAATTTTTTTTAAAAAAAGGATCTGACCTAAATGTGATGAAACACAAAGGGGCAGTTAAGGTGACAAAGAGCAAGATACTTCTCACTTAGCACCTCTGAAGACATAAAATTCTCCCTTGGAATACACTACCAACTTGAAATATAAGTACATATATTTATGCATTTTCCATATATTGAAATAAAACTTTTAATTACAGCATATAATTGACAATACTTGGTTATTTCAAAAGGTTATATATAAGCACCAAAACAATTGCTTTTGAAATTAATGAATTTCAGCCCTAGAAATATACACATTACCCTATGGATTTTATATCAGTGTTATTTGTTGATGCTACTGTACTATAACTAACAGAAGTTTCTACATTAAGAGTCACAAACATTTCTCAACCATGCTTTTTCACACCACTTTCAGCAACCATGCTAAAACAGAAATTCCAGAATTAGTCAATGAAAACAAGAATGTGAATACACAGATGTCATAAACGTACTCAGAGGTATAATACGTTATGATTATATTAATTCTTTCTCAGTCTAGCCACAAGGTTTTTCCAATAACTACAACTGAGAATTCATATGTAACTCTTTGGGAACAAGACAGTCTCAAACGCGTGGAGTGCTCTACATTAACTCAAGCTGACTTAACACAATAAACTCAGCTGCAATTCTCCTTCACCTTGTTTGGAAAGGAAAGTAGGCAAACATGCTGAATGCCCCAAATATTGCTTAATGTCCACTTGAATAGAAATAAATTTAAGTAACAAATCTGCCCCCACCAGCTAGGAAGGAAAAGCAAAGTCGCACAAACATCTCAGCAAACCCAGGAGGACAGAGGCCTCTGCAGAGCCCTTCATGCTCGAGGAAGACAGGGCGGCCTGTACTCACACAGATGCCGAGGGCTCCTGCCCCCATCCTCGCAGGAAGTGTCTGGCAGAACTGATGAAGACCAGATGAAATCATCAAAATGACAGCAAAATACTGAAATTCCATTCAGTGGAGATGCTTTGATTTGAAAACCAGCTCCCAAATCCCGAGGCTACGGTAAGCCGAGAGCAGCTTCTAACATTTTCAGAAGAGTGGTTTTGTTTCTTATTCGGTTAAACCCACAGGAGCGCCAAGGACTGCCTGGAGTTGAAATCTGATCCACAGCGTCTAGTATTGGCAAGGAGAGGGAGTCATGTGACATGGGTCTTGAGTCGCTGACATCTTTTTCTTAAACCTGACCTGCTGGATGCCACACACACAGGCTCCTTCCGTTCAGAAAGTGCTGATCAGGTAGTGGTATTCATGGCCAGAACTAACAGTGCAGAGAGCAAAGACACCAACTCGCTTCCTCATTGCTACTCGTTTCTAAGAAAAAATGACATATTTACACTCAGGTTCCAACCTACAGGAATATTCCTCACTTTTTTGAGGCAGTTTTCACTTCTGCTGCCCCCTAGAAACCAGTTCAAGTCTATCGAAATTATCTTCCCTCCACTCGGTTCTATAAGAATTGTCCTAAGTGACGATGCTCTACTTTATGTAGCTGTTACTTATTGCTTCTAATTATTTTCAAGTAATCTTATTAACATATACTGGTGAGAAACATTAAACAATATGTTTTTAGACATCCGTAATTCTATGTATGTGATTTACAGTCTGGGAAATTAGCCTCTCTCAGTAACTTCCTACTCCACATGTTATAACATTAGAAAATCAAGCAGATTTTATAAGTTAAAATATTTGAACTGATAGCTATAATAGCCACTTTATGTAAGCCAGAAGGAAACTGTCATGTTTTTATTTTTTATTGTCACTTTTCTGGCAAACCTTTTTTACTGGCACACTTAAGACAATGCTGACTAAATACTACATGCAAGGTTTCAGTTGACCCAACTTTAAAAGACTTATTTGCCACAATAACAAATAGCATCTTAAGGGGAGGAGGTGGTAGGAAAAGGGAAAACTAACATCAGCTCCCATTTCAATACATCCCCTCAAATCTAATACTCCTTGAGTATCTGTAGCCAACCAACGCTACCCATAGCAGAGGCAAGGTAGCATATTGTGTTGAACAAGCCAGGGCACATGGCACATTTTACTTCTATACGTGCACACAAAACACTGCACAGGCTCTGCTTCCACAGGCAGAAAAACACAATCCCAGGCTGACTTGGAACAGGAAGCACTTACATCTGTAATGATCACCCCAACCTCAGGCTTGAGAACCAAGAGAACTGCTGCATTTTCTTTGGAATACAGTTTAGTTATTTTCCCAACAAGTCTGCTAAAGCCATCATTTAACTTTTTAATTTCACGAGTCTCATACAATGCACAATAGGTACCTACTACCATTCTAAGAATTATGGCTAAGGGGGATTATGGATGAATGGTTTATCACTTGAGCTAGGAAGCACATGTACAAAAAAAAATGGACACAATTTGAAAATCTTGTGACGGTACTGTTTGGCCATTTTGTCTGATCTGCATAGTAATTTTTAAAGGCCATGTACCTAGGTTGGAATTACTATTGCTTAGCAATCAACACAAGCACTTTAATACCTGGTGTACTTCACTCTGCCAGCTTCACAGTTTATGATCAACTCCTGGCCCCTGAAAGCACTTAGGTCATTTTAAAAAAATTTGTAACATATGTTTATTGATATTAGAGGAGAAGGAAGGGGGAAGAAGGGAGGGAAAGAGAAAAAGAGAGAGACAGACAGACATCAATCTGCTGTTCCACTTATTGATACATTCATTGGTTGATTCTTGTATGTGCCCTGACTGCAGATGGAACCCACAACCTTGGCATATTGAGATGACTCTCTAACCAGCTGAGCTACAGGTCCCAGGCAAGCACTTGAATCTTAATCCTTCAGCCAGCAAATACGGTACACTAAATTGCTTAATCAAATTTGAAATGTGTGCCCCTAGCACTTGAAAATTAGAAGATAGGAAGAAACGTGATAATGGAAGTGGCTGGAGCTAGAGGAGCAAGAAGCCATGGATTAGGATGAAGAAGACATTCTAATGGGCCTGTGTGATGAGCACAGAGACAGACATCAGCATGAAAGGCAATGGGGGTTGAACAGCAAAATAAGAAGTCTAAGCTGGGCCTCAATCAGGAACTAGTCCAGGTTCTGAAGCAGAATGAACAGCTTAATAAACTAGTGACAAATTAATCTGGAAGTTTGATTAGAATGTGCTAGAATGTGAAGGAGACTTATTACAGATAAGTGAACCTTGTTTACAATAATCCAACAGATATGAAGATGTCTTTCACTATCTAAATTCAAGACAAGTCATATGAATTTTGTAGAAAAAACTCATAAAACTGATAACTGACTTTATGGATGAGGCAAAAGAAGTGCTATCCTAGTCCAGATAAGAGAAGCATAAAGGATGATTCTAAAGTCTGTTTTCCTGGGCACTGAAGCAGTGCCTAATAAATAGGGTATTTAAACTACAGTCTGCCTGGGAAACTTCCAGTTTATGCTTGTCAACTTACTGTGATTATTAATAGTGTACCTTCACTCTTAAAAGTGTTCTGGGAAAGTTGTCTAAAAGAAGGTAAAAAGCAAAGGCTTTTGCATGAGTTTCAGAAGGACCCCCTCCACCAGGATCCTAAGAATGTAGGACCACCAAAATGTCCACGTCATCGGGAAGATCTCTTCATTCCCCTCCACTCTCTGCGGGAATCCAGGCTTCATGCTTCCACCTTTAACTCCCATGCACAACCCTGTGGGCCAGTTCAGGAGGTGAGGGCCTGAGAAAGTATGTGTGGACCACTCCAAAATACTCACTCCCCCAGGGGATTTTCTGGACCACCATGTCCCATGTAACAACAGGAAATGTCTACCTACTAAGGGAGTTTTTTGTCTTTCTCTAGCATGTGAATTTTCTTCCACTACCCCCATACCCTGAAAACAACACTGAGACACCATTAGTGGTGATTCAGTCTTCAAACTAATCTGCTGTGTAAATCTAGAACCACCAGAAACTTGAGGCTTTGTCTCTCTTCTAATGTAATTTTGAATGCTTTCTCATTTTCATTTATTTTTATTTTTCTAAAACTTGTATTTTATATTTTATTGTTGTTGTTCTGTTCTAGCTGTCCCAATTCCCCACCCCCACCCATTGCTCTCCCCTGCTCTGCCCCTTTCTCCCACAGTCCATCCCCACGCTTTTTTGTTCATGTCCATGGGTCATTTATACCTGTTCATTGATCAGACCCTTCCCCTTCTTTCCCCTGTTATCCCGCTCCCCCCTCCCCTCTGATCACTGTCAGTTTGTTCCTTGTTTTCATGTCTCTAGTTCTATTTGCTCATTTGTTTGTTTTGTTCATTAGGTTCCTCTTATATGTGAGATCATATGGTATTTCTCTTTCACTGCCTGGCTTATTTCACTTAGCATAACGCTCTCTAGTTCCATCCATGCTGTCGTGAATGGTAGGAGTTCCTTCTTTCTCATTTTTCATTTAGAAAATTGTACTACTTAAGTGATTATACCTTTGACAAAGGAAGCTTTAAAGAAGTATAATTTTTACGTTAGTGTTTTATAAGTAAGTTTGATTTAAATATTTTTAAAATGGTTTTAAAAATCATTGTCCCCGTTTGTACTGTGTATTATATGGTTATTTGCCCAAAAGAAGGAATTAATTAGTTGGGAAATAGAACTTGTTTGGGTAGAAAGTTGCACTTGGTTCTAGACAAACACTAGAAATCAGTCACTAAAAATAAAATAAGTTGGTCACAAAGGATATTTGTTATATGATTCTGCTGATATGAAATGTCCATAGTAGGCAAATCTATAGAGAGAAGTAAGTGGTTGCCAAGAGCTGGAAAACAGAAGAGAAGGTGGTGGGGAACGGGAGTGACTGCTAATGGTATGGGATTTCTTTTCGGGAGATTGAAAGTTCCAAAACTGATCAAAGCTCAGCTTGAGAAACACTGTTATGAGGCCTTTTAAATCTAGATGTACTGGAGCCAGTGTTAATAACTGTCTTCCTAAAGCATAAGAGAGCCTCACCAAGGCAGAATTGCATCAGGATGTATTTACCCACATAAATTGGGGATCACTTAAAAGCTGAATGAGTTCATCTATCAATGATTTTAAACTTTTTTTGAATTGCAGGTCTTTTGAGAATGTGTTGAAAGCTTTGAACAATGTGGGCATGATGCTACCCTGAGGAATCTAAATAATTCATGGATATTTTGCATGACTGTGGTGAACCAAGACAAACACAGGGTCACTCCACAATGCTGCCTGAATAAAGACTCGCAAGGATGGAGGGCGGAATGCTGCCAACCTCAAAACTGACTGAGCATCGCTCTCTCCTGGCTAGCAGCAGTGACTACTGCTTCTGCTCCAGTGATAACTCTAGCCTCTCTATTCTGATAGCTTTCTAGAAAAAAATTAAGATACCCGAAAGCCAAGTTACCCCTGCTTTCTGACAGCACCCAATCCAGGGGAGATTCTTCACTTTCTTTAAGCCTTGCTAAAACCACCTTACCCAAATCTTATAATAAGCTCCACCTGATTCCCTCCATGTTTTTCCAAGGTCTTGATCTCCCCTGCTGCAGTAGTAAGCCCAGCTTTCACAATCTGCTGGTATTTGGCTGATGGGAATCAATAATATCACAAAATATTTATACTATGTTGTTAAAAAAGCATGTATAAAATTATGTGTGTTTCAACTTCATGTTCTCATTATACACACACGATATAACTACACTGATACAAAAAAAAAAAGACAGTGGATACACACCAAAATGTTAAGAGCAGCTATTGCTGAATGTTGGTATTATCATTTTCCTCTTTTCCTTTTCTGCATTTCACATTTTCCTTCAAAGACTGCACAACATTTAAAAAGAAGAAAGGAGTTGTAAAGCGAAAATTTCCTTCCCTAAGAAATACATTACGAGGAAGGAATCTCATATTCAAAATGGTGGTAGAGATACTACAAGGTTTTCAAACTTTAGTATGTCGGAGTCAGTTGAGAGATCACTGGGTTTCATCCCCAGAGTACACTCTGGAATCAGTACACTGGACCCAGGTAATTCTGACCCATCTGGTCTGAGGAGCAACCTTGAGAAATGCAGCTTTCTGGACAAACCAGAACTTGAAGGCTGTAGAGCCTGACAGAGGAAGGAGAGGAGGACTTTCCGGGCCAACACAAAAGCACAGACAGCCCGAAAGCGCAATGCTGCATGTGCCAGGGATTCTGAGAGTGAGTGGCCTGACGCACAGTGGACTCTGACCAAACTAGTGGAACTGCAGGGTCCTTCAGAGAACAGCTGGACACTGGGCAGGTTTGGAAAAGTCAGGCAGGCATATAAATGTCACTCAAGTTTCCCACCCACACTGTTGACATCAATCAGCAATTCACCGGTTTCCTCCATCTTTATCCACGTTTTTCAGGAACAAAAGCCTAACTTTTTCTTAAATATTTCCAACAGCAATTTTTATTTTTTCAACCCTATTAAATCTTTCCTACTCTCCTAAGAACTCAATTTTATCTTTTTATGTGGCCATTCAACTGAAAACCTACTGCCAGCCACCAAGGAAACAAAGAAAACAAGTTTAAAAGTCCCCTACTGGGCATCTGTATGACTCAAGAGTATAAGACCTCACTCCCTTCCAATATCATGTTAACTTTTTAAAAAATATATATGGGATTTTCTAATGAGGAATCTGATATTTCACTTGTGTCTAGAAACTTTTAAGTGGAAAAGTGTTCCTACCTTTACCATTTTAAAAGGAAATTTTTAATATTAAAAACAAATAATTTGGGCTGTTGTCTACAACGAAGTAATCGTCTCCTTTGCAGTTCAAGAAGACTTCAAAAAAATAAGCTTTCATTTTACTGATGATAACTATTTCACATCCTGTTTGCCCTAAAATGCACAAACACACATCCCAAAGACAAAAATATTTTAGTTGGAAAATGCTCCTCAAAAATTTGTCCTTTGGTTTAATGGTTTTTGTGAAAACCACTGATTTTCAAGTAAATGGAACTCCAAGAGCAAAAGAGAAGCAATTCCTTTAAAATCAAGCATTTACCAAGAGATGTCCTATTCTATTATGAAACCATTGTGAATAACAAATACTACTGAAAGTGAGGCCACATAATGTACTTGTTTTGATATTATCTGAGCAGAAAAGGGAATTTAGAGCTTATAACAATGAGAAGCACAAGCTACTTTCAGTTGACTGGGAGTAGTTTTCAGAAAACCCACATTGCAATGAAGCAAATGCTCATGCTTAGTCTGATAAATGCTGTTTCAGACGTAATGTGCTCTCAGTGTCAGAATGACTTTTGGTAGGTTAATGCCAAAATTCCATTTTAATAAATAGCAATTTTAATCACACATAAATAATCATAATATACTTTTTCTTTTTTTCATGTCTTTAAGTTAAATGCCTTGCTTATAATAGTTTGAGCAGAGCACGGTATCTTAAAGACAGACTTGGCTCAAATCTCATTCTGCCACCTACATTTAACAAATTCATATACTTTTTTAGGCTTTGTTTTCTTGTACACAAAACAGAAGTATCATCTACCTTATACTTCTGTTGCAAGGATTAAGAAAGAAGGAAAGACATACTGGTGGCCGAATTGCCCAAGGAGTGAAATGTCTTTTGATTAGAGAATAAACCACAGCAAATGGTAAAGGACAGTTAGAAGAAAGATAAAGAATACAAAATTTCTCTGCATAATAAAGTAAAAAGAATCTTAAGATTTTACAAGCAGCTGAAAGGAAAGGAGAAAGGGGACCCAGATATAGGAAAATGCTGGGGAGAGACTGTCACCCAAAGAGAGAAACTGACAAGTTCACTGTGGCCAGCCAGTCTCTTAATAAAACAAATATGCCCCAAATTCTATTTTAAGGTCCCCCTACTCTTGTACTCTAATATAAATCTGTCACATTGCAATTCCTCCCTCCAAGAAAAAGTAAAAAGTCTGTTAAGTAAAACTATCTCCCGTAAAGACACCGCTGTCTTGGGTAAAGTCTTATGAAGCATCTGTCAAACACAATGGCCTTGTGTGAAGGGGTGTTTTGAGGAATCGAGAGATGTGGGCTGTGCTCCAGATTTGAAAATACGTGAGGTAATGAAAAGGGAACAAGCTATAAGAGATAAGCTACCAGCAAGCTGGAAAATTCAGCAGAAACAGAGAAACAATGCAAGTGATATTTGCAAGAAAATTAAACCTCAAAGATATTGGGAGACAGATAAAAAGCAGGTTATCTTATTTAAATATCATGGGACACAGGGACCCCAGTAGGCTAGAGGAGTAGGGACAAAGCTAGGGTGCTAACATCTGGTCATAGGCCACATCTTTTGGTTGGCAGTTAGTAAACTGCAGCTCTTCTCTTAGGATGGTGATACAATGGATTGTATCAGATACGAATGTTTTCACGCTTCTTGTAAATATCAAGGAGGAGAGGCAAACTTTTAAAAGTGATTTAAAACTAGTATGAAGTTGTATTTTAGTCAAAATAGTCAACCAAGACTGCGGAAACTGTCCGGTTGATATAAGGAGGAGGGAGGGAAAGATTCGCCTTCCGGAAAAAGACATTTGTCAAAAACCACTTAAAACTTCACAGCATAGCTAGACTATCAGCTATTTTTCCATCATGCGTAATAGAGGAAAGCTGTGATTTTGAGGAAGGCAATTGAGCAATTTGGGTGGGGGAGTTAAATAGTTACAAAGCTTAGAATCAACATCTCTTTTCTCTAGTATGAAAGCTCAAGTCAGTTCCCTTTTCAAACAGTCTAGCAACAATATGGTCTTTGCAAATAAATGACGAATTATTATGCTACGGGGTTAACGAAAAACGGTTAGTTCTTTATATTCTGATGCTATAGAAACTTAACCGAAACTTTTCCATTCTTCAAGGTATACAAAAAAGAAAGAAAAAGCTAACCGCATTTTCCCGGTAAACGGGTGCTGCAGGATGTAGGGGTAGCCCCTTCCTTCTCCCGGGACGGCTCAGAGGGCCCCGCAGGGAACCGAGTCCAGGAGTGGCGACAAGGCACTCACAGCAGCGGCAGTTATTAGGGAACCGGTGCCGGCATGGCATGCGCTCCATTTAAAATGCCAAAATAAAAATATATGGTATCTCCATACGTTTGAAACAACTCAAGGGACGCTGTCAAACTGCAATTTCCTCATTACTACTGAGAAGCAAGGGGAGTAGAGGGGCCGCAGGAAATTCACGGAGCCTCGGAGCTCATTCGTCTCCCAGGTGAAGTCGGTTTTGCATAAGATCTACTCTTCTACAAAGAAGGTAACTTCAACTGTCGAGCAGCTCACCAAAAAGAGACTTAGAGCCAATTTGTCCCCTCCCTCCATCCCCCGCCCCCACAACACCTGCTGCGCCCCAGCTACCCAGGACAGCGTCTGGTGGGACGTGCAGAGTGTAAACCCTAGCTCCTTTCCAAAACCCCGTCCCCACCAGTAGCCAGCTTTCCTTCCCTGAGCCAGCAGCCGCGTCCGCTCGCTCCTACCGTGGCTCAAGATCCTTTCTCCAGCTTGTCCAGTGCAGGCCGGCGAGCGCTAGGAGGCGCAAACGCCAGGGCCGCTATTTGTAAACAAGGTCCACGTGCTCCTGCCCTTCCCAAGTGCTTACGGCTCCAGGCACCTGAGGATGCTCACTTTTCTCGCGAGCCCTCTTTGAGGGTGCAGATTGTATCCCACCTGAGAGTTGAAGAAGCCTCAGTTTCCGAGCCAGGACTCTGGCAGGAGGATCAAAATAGGGTGAACCAGTACCGCCCCCTGCTGGTCCGTGAGTCGGTAGGCGGGCTGGAGCTGCCGGGCCCTTGGCGAAACCCTCGCGGCACCTACTTTCGCCTAATCAGCCAGCCCCGCCCCAACCTAGCGCCGGCTCGCCAGCGACCCCGCCCCCGGGCCGCGCGCACTCGCCCGCCCGCGCAGGCCCCGCCCGCTCGCCAACAAACGTTCCTGCGGGGGCGCGCGCGTGCACCCTAATCCCCCGCCTTCCGGCTCCGGCGGCGACGCTCGCTCCTAGCTGCCGCCGCGGCCAGTGTCAACCTCCCTCCAGAGACTCCATTTGCTCTCGGGGCGGACTGGCCTCGGCGCAGGCAGACGGAGAGAGATGCCCCCCGCCCGCGGACAGGCAACCCCTGGGCCGAGCAGCGGCTAGCTCGCCGGCTGGCTGCGGCGGTGACACCGGGTCGCCGGCGGCCACTGACGAACCCGGGCTCCCTCCGCGTGAGCAAATACGTCCCGCGCTCCGGAGCTCGCCCTTCAGGGAGAGGCCCTCGCTTACATGACTTCACTCTGACCTCTTAATTTCAGGAGGTAGGCAATTCAGGTCCCGCTCTCTGTCACGTCAGATAACGCCTAAAAGCATTATTTGTCGTATTTAGCCATCGCATTGATAGGAAACGTTAATTTTTGCAACATAGTTTCAGGATAGGTGTGGGTAATGCCACAGACCCTGAAATTGAAAAAAAAAATGTTTTTGGTATTTTCCTTTAGGTTTCGGAGACTCCGAGTACCTCTACAGCCCCCCCCACAGGAACTGCAGTACTTCTGTTGGCCCATCGAGGATCATCCTCCACCAGGATTATTGTATAACATCACCACTGAGCCTTCCACCCCATACCCTCTACCTTGAGTCCTGATTTCCACCAGTGAAGTTTTTTGATGCTTTCTTTAATCATGTAACACTACCTATTGTCTACCCTTTTCCCTTTCCAGTTGTGAAATACATTAGGTGTAAGTTTGTGTCTATTAACGTACAAAGTTTTCTGCCTGGACTTTTGCCTTATTTGCACCGCTCACTTCTCTCCAGCCTGCCTTACCTTGCTTGCTTATGATTTCCATAACTGCTCACTTGGCGTAACCTGTAATATCCCTTGTCTGGAAGAGGCAGCATTCCATACAATGTGCTGCCCCAAAGGGAACCGTCAGGGAATGGGTTTTCCCATTATATTTTCCTGTATATCAAGTATGCAAGTCCTCTCTTAAACTCTTTATTCTCCAGCACATATCTCAAAATACTCCCAACTGAACCTTAGTCCTTTAGCAAATAACTTCACCTGTAATGGTGGCATGAAGAATTGAGTATGCAATAAGACGGTTTTCAAGACCTTGCTGGTACAGTATTGGGTGCAGTCTCCACTGAAATTGTGGTTCATGAAAAGACCTTAAAGTAAATGAGGAGGAAGGAAGATAGAAGGGTTAATTGGAGCTAGTCCTTGTTGAAGGAATTTGTAAGTTTTAAAACAGCGAAGTGAAAGTTACAGAGGCCTTGTCTGGAAATTGGCCAGCACACTATCCATCTAGGCCCTAGGGGGCAGGAGGGATTTTAAAGTCCCCTTCTCTAATCTCACTGTGTTTAAGTCTAAGTTGTTAAATATCTTGTTCTAGTAATTGCCTAAAATATTGAACATTATAATGTTGGGGAAACGTAAGCGTGTGGTATTGACAATTAAGGACAAGCTTGACATTATTAAGAAACTTGAGGAGGGCATCTCTTTCAAAAAACTTTCTGTGGTGTATGGAATTGGTGAATCCACAGTTCGGGATATTAAAAAGAACAAAGAAAGGATAATAAACTATGCAAACAGTTCAGATCCTACAAGTGGGGTATCCAAACGTAAATCTATGAAGTCATCAACATACGAGGAACTTGATAGAGTTATGATAGAGTGGTTTAACCAACAGAAAACAGATGGAATTCCCGTGTCTGGAACAATTTGTGCAAAGCAAGCGAAATTCTTTTTTGATGCTTTAGGGATGGAAGGTGATTTTAATGCATCATCTGGCTGGCTAACTCGATTTAAGCAGCGCCATGGTATTCCCAAGGCTGCTGGTAAAGGAACAAAATTAAAAGGAGATGAAACTGCTGCCAGTGAATTTTGTGGTAACTTTCAGGAATTTGTTGAAAGAGAGAATCTACAACCAGAGCAAATTTATGGTGCTGATCAAACTGGATTGTTCTGGAAATGCTTACCACCCAGGACATTAGTTCTTGAAACTGAGCAAAGTACTTCTGGTTATAGGTCAAGCAGAGAGAGAATCATTATTATGTGTTGTGCAAATGCCACAGGTTTACACAAACTTAATCTTTGTGTTGTGGGAAAGGCAAAAAAACCCCGTGCGTTCAAAGGAGCTGACCTTTCAAACCTTCCTGTAACTTACTTCAGTCAAAAAAGTGCATGGATAGAACATTCTGTTTTCAGACAGTGGTTTGAAAAATACTTTGTGCCCCAGGTACAGAAGCATTTGAAATCCAAGGGGCTTCTAGAAAAAGCAGTGCTTCTTTTGGATTTTCCTCCAGCACATCCAAATGAAGAATCGTTGAGTTCAGATGATGGTGGAATAATTGTCAAATATCTGCCACCAAATGTCACGAGTCTAATTCAACCTATGAGCCAGGGAATTCTACCCACGGTAAAAAGATACTACCGAGCAGGGCTTCTCCAGAAATACATGGATGAAGGAATTGATCCAAAAATGTTTTGGAAGAACTTGACGGTGTTGGATGCAATTTATGAAGTATCACGAGCTTGGAACATGGTAAAATCAAGTACCATAACCAGAGCTTGGAAAAAACTTTTCCCTGGCAATGAAGAGAATTCAGGTATGAACATTGATGAAGGAGCCATTTTAGCAGCTAATTTGGCAACAGTTTTACAAAATACAGAAGACTGTGAACACGTTGACATTGAGAATATTGATCAGTGGTTTGACTCTCAGAGTAATAACTCAAGCTGTCAGGTGCTAACTGACAGTGAAGGTGCTGAGGACCAGTCCAAGCCTGTTGAGCAAAAACCTGCTAACAAGACTAGAAAAACAGAAGTGAATCCAGAGAAGCACATTAGCCATAAAGCAGCACTTGAATGGACTGAAAATTTATTGGATTACCTAGAACAACAAGATGACATGCTTCTGTCTGATAAACTGGTATTACGGAGGCTGCGAACGATAATAAGAAGAAAACAGAAGATCCAAAATAACAAAAATCATTAATAATGCTCTTAAGGGTTTCAGTGTATTTGAATCTTTGTGACTATCTGCAGCAGAGCTTATCTTGCTTGAAGTGCTATGGATTTCAAGGGCAAATAAATTTTATAAATAATTTTAGGATTAGATGCCATTTTGGATTACTTAAATTACTGCTCTTTAATGTCAATTCTAGTAAGTGCGCATTGACATGTAACTTGTCCATCTTTGTTTCTAATCTGTATTATAGTAATTAGATCATAAGGTTCCTGAAGCCAGGGATCTTGTGTCTGTTTTGTGCCTGAATTTCATTGTGTCTGATAGAGGACCATGCACACTATAGGCAATCAATAAATCTAAATTAAATTGATTTTTATGACTTTCTATGAATTTCAGTTTCCAAATTGAAGTATGTTGGAAGTAACTTTCCATTTCTATGATTTTCCAACCTGCTGAAAATTTTAGAAGTCAGCCAAGATTATGCTTGAAGTGTTTCACTGTGAAAGCAGAGAACTAAAGGAAAACAGTATAAAGCCTTAAATATAACATTCTATACTAACAGTGTGTGGCACTCAGCAATTCAGATTGGCCATCTCTGAGTATAATGAAAGAAGAAGAAATAGGTTAAGATGTCCCCAGGGCTTACATTTCACTTTTATTCTATCTTCATAACAGAAAGAATGCCATCTGTGTTCCAAAAAAAAATAGATTTCAGTTTCCAAACCATTATGATTAGAAGAGGTAAGGGAGGGTTAATTTTTATTATCTGTCATTTTGATCTTTTATTAGTATAGATGTCAACAGTTTTTCTCTTTAATAAGCTACTTCATATTTATGTAATACTTCTAAGCTTATAAAGTATGTCATTTGTCTCTCAGCCTATTTTTTTCTGTGAGAAATACTGAGAATATAAGCATCAGGTACTTTGTGGAACCATCCCATGAACAATGGGCTGACATTAAATAGAACATGAGAAAGGCACTGCAGAACAGCCATGTGACCATGGGCAAGTTACTTAATCTCTCTGTAAAAATAGGAATACCTGTCCTGGAGAGGTTTTGTGAGGAGTAAATGAGTTAATATATGGATTTTAAGTAACATGGGTTTAGATCAGGTCCTGACTCAGAATTAAGCCCTCTGAGCGTTAGCTACTGTACTGAGTTGCAGAAATCAGGAGTGTGCTGAACAGATATAGTGTGTGACTCAACCATGCTATTGCTGAATTAGGAAAACCATTTAGAGATGTACATGAGATCAAAGAGATACAAGTAGTTAGTTTCTGTTGAAATGCAGTAATATTTATTGCAGTGGAAAATGAAAGGTTAAGTATCATTTCATGACCACCTACTGCTAGATACAGTGTGGTATGCAGGTATGGTAAGACATCTTAGGTTGAATTATAACAAATGGGAATGGAATTGTAATTTATTTGCTCCTGCTAATAAATAGATACTGGCTTTGTTCATAAAAGAATCTATGTTATTAATATTGGCGTAAGTCACTTAAGTAACAACGTACCTTTAAAGTAGAGGTAGCAGTAAGCAGGACACTTGAAATATTTTATCAGACTAAACTAACACATGAATTAGTAGAAAATCAAAGTAAATGAAATGTTACAGGAGACCCTGGTCATAGTAATTAGTCCCAGCCATGTCTAGGCATACCTCAGAGATATTGTGAGTTTGGTTCCAGACCAACACCATAAAGTGAGCATCTCAATAAAGTGAGTTGTAATGTAGTGTTTTTGCTGGTGGAGGGTTCTGCTTTCAGTTTGTAAAAAATGCAAAATCTTTGAAGCACAGTAAAATGAAGCTCAATAAATGAGGTATGCCTGTGTTTAAATACTGCTTTGCTTTTCACAGAGCTTTTTGCTTTTTTTCAAAAATTCAAACCTCCTTCAGCCATGACATTGAAGTGATTTGATGCAGTGTTTTATCACAAATGTAGTAAACCAATTCCATAACTGTAATACAGTCCTTTCACATCCAGGTATTATACTCGATGAATTGTATTCTCTAGGAAGATGAATTGTGTTATCTTAGGTTACCACATGCTCCTTTTATGTATCCTAGTTTGAGAAGCACAGAAATACTGTGCTTTCACTTGATTTGTGTGCACCTTAAAGAAGATATCCACAAATTCTGGCAGTTGGTTACCATTGATAAAAGTGCATTTTTTAAAGAGGATTTGAAAACTAACAGATCTCAGACCAAATGGAAAGTGTTTGGCAACTAAGTACACTTTTAAAAACATTGTATAGTGATATTTATTATTTTATAATTCAATCTCAGAGTAATACAGGGGTTGATTGGAAAATTTGAGTGCTCAATAAATACAGTGGAGTGAGCAGGGCCCAGATCAGTAACCTCAGTCCATCTAAGCAGAACAGTAACATTATAATGAGGCCCTTGTCCTGGGAGGATCATGGTGGGCTAGAAGGCAGAGCTGACATGAAGCAGGACACAGCAACTTAGGTCACTGGCTCAGCGGCACTCTGCCTCCAGTAATGTGGCTAAGAGCCCTACACAGAGTATTACAGATCAGAGGTAGGACCTGATTCCAAATTTAGCCCTCTGCAGGATGGGCTCTGTCCACTTATCACCTTAGTATTTTCACAAAGTTGCCCTTTCTCGTTTAAATATATACTTCTTAAGCAATAATATTGGCAACATCACAGGTCTTCTGTGCCGATTACGGTCTCTTTTTTTGTTCAAGTTAAAGTAAATACTAAATTTTTTTTTTTGCAATTTGACCATCTGTAACCTAAAATCATCTTGCATACCTCATTGGTGCACTTAGAAACAACAAGCAGGAGTAGGTGGTTGAAGGCTACCAGATTGCAGTACAAACACCAGCCTCTACTTTCTCCCTAGGTAACTGGCAGCTTTTCGGACTGCTCTGAGTCTCAGGATCTTCAAATGTAAAAGGGTTGCTGGTCAAAGTGACAAATTCCAAACAAACACCAATCATTAAGCAACCCTATGGCTATTCATTGAGATACCTTGGTGTCCAGGCTTGGCCTGGAAAATGAGTTACAACCCTTTCTTAGAACAACTCTGAGCAGATCTCCAGGGGGCTTGGGCACCCCTGTTGAGGTCCAGGGCACTGCTTCATCAAGGGGGCTGCTGTGTCTATACGCGAGAAAGCAGTTCTGAGTCCCGTCCCCCCAGTCCCTAAGACTACAGTGTGTGCGACAGCAGACTGTAGTCTTCACAGGGGCCCATCCATTTAAAAAAAGGGTGGGGGGGGGGCAGGCGGAAGCAGGTGCGGCCTGTTCTACCTGCAGTTTGGATAACTGAGCTCAAAGAGAAATGGGTTCTTCCAGGAAGCTGAAGGCATACTTGTGAGAGAATGAGCTCATATCCCAAAAGCAGAAATGCAAACTGCCTGTGTGCAAATGCAGTGGGGAAATGGAGGAGCAGACTTGCACCCTGTCACCAAGCAGCACCAGCAGTACTGGCAGCACTGTCCCCATCTAACTGATGTGTCCTGGTTTGCCTAGCAATGTCCTGGTTTCCATTGCTTGCCCCGAAGTATTATAGTGCCCCTTTTACTCTCAGATGTTCCAGTTTGCAGAGCAATTGAACGGTTTCCTTACCAGTGACCCAGAGAAGGGAGTTGATCTGCTCAAACACATGGTCAGCAGAAGCCAAAAATGGAGTAAAAATTGCTTCTCCTAGACTCGGAAATATGGCCTAGTGACCAAGGGCATGAAGTCCCATCAGACAGTGAGCCTCCAAGGGCTAGTCTGCAACCTTGATCCTAGAGCCTAACACAGCACCTGCGCCCTTATTGAAATTTTGTCTCTCCAAGAGGACAATGAACGTTCCCAGCTTGTGTGCTGAATGTTGGCTATGTGACAGGCACAGTGCTTATTGTTCTACAAGTCAGTGTCTATTTTGTGACCCTCTACACCAGTCCTGTGAACTGTGGTACTTCTCCCATTTCGGAGAGAGCCTCCAAAGGGAACTGGCAAAGACCCAACAAAACATTCCTGTCTGAAATAAGGCCAGAGATCTCAGCCCTTGCAGGAAGCTGTAGTCGTCTTTTGCTCTCCCATGGGCATCTAAGCTGTAGGAATCCATGAGGCAGTCAGCCATGGCCTTCCTTAAAACCACTTTTAGTATCCAGTAATGTGCCGAGTGTAACTCCAGAGAATGCTTCCACGAGCGTTATTCCCCAGGCATCTGAATACCACCCTAAATCCATCAGGCTCAGAAAATCCTTGAATGAAGCTCCATGCAACTGGCAGGCACAGCCATTATGAAGGCATCTTTGTAGTTCCCTTCTGATCAAAATACCAGGCCTGGGGCTGGAGGGTGGATCTAGCCTTGCCTCCACTCGACACCAGGGTGGCCAACATCCTTTGCTCTTAGAAATCTCTCTGCTTGTGTGTGTGGGGGGGTGGGGGAGGCAGTGCGGAGGAGGCGAGGCGGTGTTGCCAGACTCCATCCTTGTTCCTGGTTCCTCCCTGTTTCTCCTCATCCAGGTTGCCGGAAGCTCCAAGCCTCCCTGGCTCACAGGCCCAGGCCATGAAAGTATTTGCTTAGCATAATATGTTATACATGCATAATGAAATGTATAAAGCATCCTGCTCTCACATTTGTGGCCGACCTAAAGATGGATATAATCACATGTAATGTAGCTCCTTTATGGGAATTTGGTTGTGATTTATGAGTATCTCTAGAACTTTAAACATCCATCTTTGGGGATTTTTTTCACAGCTAATCTGTAATGACATAATCAGCTATTAACACTGTAACTAAATCTCAGGGGGATATGATGTATTAGAGTTACTATACAGATATTAAGTCAGTGAGATTTTGGAACATTGAACTTTTCTTCTTAAGTTAGAAGAAAAAAATTGACAATGAGACTCAGCCTCATTAACCTATGAAGTACCCTCTGCCAAAAGTGCTTTTGTTGTCAAGGGAAATCTTAACAGCTATACTTGTAACCAAATTACATGTAAACTCTTCCAGGATGAATAGAAGTGATACCTAATTCTTTCCTACCTTTCAGAATACATTGATTTTCTGGAACTTATTTACAAAGAAAACACAATTACTTTTGAGCCTAAAACAACACCAAGTAAACTTAAGGCAAACAGTTCTTCTCATCTTCTGAAGCAATTAATTTTTTAAAATGTCATATAACGGAATAAAGTTTTAAAAATATCTTTTGTTAGCTAATGAGAAATGTCTGAGGTCATGCACATAAATTCGAGATGACAGAGAATCCAGATTTTTTTTCTTTTTTGCTTTAAAAATTAACTTAAAAGTTGACTTCAATAGGAGTTTTGATAATTGATGTGATCTAAGCCAAACTAAGATACTTTAAGCTATTTCAATATAGTAATTACAACATACAGCTGACTCACAAAGTATGATTATATTTTTAAACATTGTTATTGTGGGACAATATGTAGGAATAGCTTTTCTATTCTCTGTTAATCAGCTTTTGAGGGGTTTTTGCCAATTTACTTAAAAGATTTGGGAGAGTTTGTGTCCCCTCAGTGTATTTTTTAAAAACATTTTATTTATTTACTTTTAGACAGAGGAGAAGGGCCAGGAGAAAGAGGGAGGGAAACATCCATGTGTGGTTGCCTCTTGTGCTCCCCCTACTGAGGACCTAGCCTGCAACCCAGGCATGTGCCCTGACTGGGAATCGAACCAGTGATCCTTTGGTTCACAAGCCAGCACTCAATCCACTGAGCCACACCAGCTAGGATCCCTCAGTGTATTAATAAGACATTTCACCTATAGCACATAAAATATCTAAATCACTTTTCTATAAAACCAGAGAATGGAGGGGTTTTTCCTGCACTGAACAGATATCCAGCGCTATGAATGAGGCTTATCAGTTAAATTGGCATAATATATTATAAAAATGTTTCTATCATGAGAAAAAACTACTGTATTTTATTGATTCTAAAGAGACACATTTTAATACCTGTGAAATCAGGATACTTCTTACAATCAATAGCATCTTACAACTATAGATGATTATTTTATGTACCATTTGGAAAGTATTTTTGTCTTCCTATAAATGGTATGTAAAATAATATCTTTTAGATTCTTTGAAATACAATAAATTTTTTTGTGTGTAAATCTTGTCTTCCTTTTGAAAGTAGAACTAGAAATAATGGTGTATTTGAAAAGTTTACATATAGTGGATTTATATTTAAAAAGCATAGTGACATATTACATACACATATGTAAAAGTTAGATATTAAAAGGACAATCTAGCTTTAATCTAATTTATAATACTATTAGTTGCTCATGCATACATGATGCAGAGAGATCGGATCAGATCACTGGGGAGGAGTAGGAAGGGGCCATAGGAGGAATTTGCCCAGGCCAAGGTGAACAGCCTAGGACAGGATTGGCTGAAAAGCTGAGTGCCTCCATGTGGAGCACATGGAATTATGGGCCAGAAGATCTAAAATAGAACGAGGGTAGAGGTGGCTCTTGGGCTGTCTTCCTCGGGGATGCCTGGATGATTGTGCTGCAGATGCCTGCATTTCCCAAAGGGTGGTATTTTGGATGGGAAGGAACTCTGGGCACAGCCTAGGATGGGGCTGGCCTGTGGATGGAGGGAGGCAGGGTTCTTTGGGTGTTCAAGAGGGGACAGGCTCTGAGGCAGACGCCTACCATTCTTCCAAAATTATGTAGCTTTTATATCTTATGTTGTTATAATTTGTAAACTAGTCCTATAGAAATTAGATAATTAAAAACTAACAGGAGGAATGACAAGGGAACTCAGGTGTTAAAGAGTTTAGACTTAATTGAAAGGCTTAAGTAATTAAAGCTATAACTAACAAGTTAAAGACTTTAGCCTTAATTAATTGATAGTCTTAAGTGATAGACTATCAGCATGTGGAAAGCTGTTATTCCAAAATTGTGTAACTTTTAAATAAAAACTCCTTTCCTTTATCACCAAACTTTTGCTTCTGGAATTTTACCTAGAGCAGGGGTGTCAAAGTCATTTTCACTGGGGGCCACATCAGCCTCGAGGTTGCCTTCAAATGGCTGAATGTAATTTAACTGTTAAGAAGTAGTTAACTGTTAAGGAGTAGTTACATTTATACTGTCCTAAAATTATTTCGGCCCTTTGAAGGCAACCGTGAGGCTGATGTGGCCCCAGTGAAAATGAGTCTGACACCCCTGACCTAGAGGGTGGTGGCGGGCGGCAGGACCCCACTTTCAATTCAGTAACACACACATTTATGTTATACTAATTTAGGAGAAAAGGTTATCCTTTTAATTACTGATTTTTTAAAGACATGGTGATTTATTTAATTTAAATATATAAAATAAATTATAGAGCTGTTAAATTGTGGCCAAATAATGGTTTTACTGTTCATACTTCTAAATTATTTGTATGTAAATTAATCTTGGCAAGAAGTTTTTAGATCACTCAAGAATAGCATGTTTTCCTTCTTTACATCTTCTACCCATGTAACGTACCATAATAGGTTTTATTTTTCTATAATTTATTCAGATTTCCCTTGTTTTGGCCTAATATCTGTTTCCTGTTCCTGAATCCCACTCAAGATAGCACATATATTTAGTTTTCATATTCTTTAGACTCCTCTTGGCTGTAACAGTTTCTCAGATCTTACTTGTTTTTGATGACCGACAGTTTTGAGGCATACTGATCAAGTGTTTTATAGAATGTCCCTATTTTATATATTTTTGTTGTTGTTTTTTCATTTCTTGGCTATTCTAACACAGAGGGGATTGTGAAAGTGCTATGATTAAAGATACATTTTAAGAAATGAAAGCGTGAGAGCAAGAAAAATAAATTCTGATGAGAATCTGGGAAGGCTTCTCATGACTAGTAGGGTAGAAGCCTGCCCTTGAGGAAATCAGTTGTGTTTGAGTTGGGATGGGGGATATGAGGATTGCACGTCATAGTCTAGTTACAGAGTAGTATGATTTCAACATGAAGTTTATTAAAGGTGTAATTAGAAGTAATGGTCTAAAGTTTGGTAGGAGTTTGAGGGTTTTTTCCCTCCTGACACGAAACACCTGGTGTCTTTTCCAACACCACTTCTCCAGCTCTCTGTCACTAATAGGTGTCCTACAGTTCTGACACTAACTACTCAAGTTAGACCTTGCAGGTTTAAGGGCTCCATTCCATAAGACCGTCCTCACTTCAGGCACTGTCAAGTCAGTTAAGCCAGTTTATTCTCATCTTGGGCACTATCTGACACTCTGAACCTAGATTTGGTTCTAGAATGCTCTCCATAGGAAGTTATTTTTAACTATCTCAGGCCCCCTTGCTGCTATTTCTATGAATGTAATTGTACCTTCTTTTGTGGCTGACAATTCCCTTTTTTCTTTCCTCTTGCTAGTCTTTATTGAGTGATTCATTTGTTTCGCAAATACTTTTTTTGAGTACCCTAACGAATGAGCTCCAGGACAGCATGGACACTGAATGCATAGGCAATTCTTATATTTCCAAAACCCAAATAGTCCTGACACAAACGTGTTCAACAAATATTGGTTGATGAATCAATACCATATTGAGCACTATATACATGATTAAGATACAAGTTCTATTCTCAAGAATTTTACAATAAAGGAGTGGAGAGCATCATTTACAATGACTACAGTAAAGAGTTGTGTAATAAAAGTCAGAGGGATAGGAGAAAATCTTCCATACAGCTGGGACGACAAAAGACTTCATTTCAGTGAAAGGGGATTAGAAATAAACTTGTAGAATGAGGGGTGGAGAGGAGGGCAGTAAGCAAGCTTTTCTGTCTCGACCTTGGTATAGGGTGGGAGGAATAGAAACATCTTTCCTGAGAATTTTAACAGGAGCTGGCTTCACACAGGTTTGCAATATAAATTTACTGTCTGTGGTCTCCAGACCATCAAACCGAGAATTTAAAGTGGTTGTACTTGCAGGAGGTTGATAGAAGTACAAACAAATCCTCTTTGAAGAAATACAGCTTCAATACAGGTATCAACACATTTCCATGGATGAAATTACAAAGAACAAGAGCTCACAAGGCACCATGAGTGGGAGCCAGCAGAAACCACTGAGAACGGTGTCAGACCGACTCGGCCTCTGCTTATGGGAACTGTTGGCATAGAATGCAAATCCAGCAGTCAGTTTACATAATGAGCAGCTGTAAAACATGAGCAAGGAATAAGGAATAAGAAACAAAAACAAAAAAAGATCAAGCAGATCAGAAAAGAAACTAGGTAGAACTTGGAAAACTAAAATATAGTTCTCAATATAGTAATTGTGATTAACTTACTCCAACCCTTTTCAGAGCAGGGCCATTGAAAAGTTAGGGGCAGAATCCAAACCATCAGTTGTAACGTTAATGCAGTAAATAAATTACATATATGTTCTTATGTGCTTTTCTGTATATAGGTGATAGTTTAAAATTTTTAAATATTAAATAGAAGGTAAGCTGAGATGAAAAAACAAGAATGGTGAGTGCAGACTATTACTAGTAGCTTTCAGTGGTGACAAGACAGTGATGGTGATGAGGAAAGAGGGAATCCATTTTTCCATCAGTGTGTCCGATTATTCCCAGATATCAGTTCTACTTCCTTCTCTCTGACTAAAGGAAAATGGGAGGTGGCAGAAAAGGAGGGAGAGGGGGATGATGAGGGAAAGTGGAGAAAATAATAGGAATAAGAACAAAGCAGAACTGCAGGAGTGAGGAGGGGAGAACCCCTACGGCGACACGGCGACCCCGAGGGACCAGCCCCGCCCCACCACTGAGCAGGATGCTGTGGCAATGGAGGAAAATAAAACGGTGGGACAGAAATGGAGAACATGTGAACCACATTCTAATCAGTCACCTTGAAAATTAACATTATAGTAAGATAACTTCTTACTGTGAGTCATACATATTACTTAAATTTTGACACTAATCTAATCCTAACTTCATTTTCAACTAGAGGAACTGGATTTGAACCTACAAGTGACAAGCTTCATTCTGCAAACTTTGAAATATCACTTCCTCTTAAAAATAAAAGGTGTAAAGTACGACATTTAGTGGTCAGCTTGAGTTACTTTTCCTTTTTTAAAAAACATAGTTTAGGCCTCTCAGAGAACCAGGTTGAGGACAAGGGGAAGAGGAGGAAGCCCACTGTTGGAGTTCATAGATCTACAGAAACACAATTCTCTTTTTGATTTTGTAGTGCAAAGAAGTAAATGTCAATTCTATCTACTACTTTGAATGTGGTTTGAAGTCAGGTAATGTTGAAAAAGCCCAATGCAATTTTTAGACAAATCAAATAGGTATGTCCATTTTAGTTCTTTTCAAAATAGCAAGTCAATGCATTAACAGCCTAATTATGTAATTTGAAGCAATATTTCTCAATTCCACTGGTTGTTCTCCCATCTTATTTTACAAAGTTCTTTAGAATGGCAATCACATTTTCTCCACATCATGCTTCTGCTTCAAAAGTAGCCTGATGTGAGATGTTGCCTATGTAAGGCGAGTGTCAAATTCCAAACCACACTGGTTTAAAAGGATCGCGGCAGTAGTTTATTGAGCACTAGAACTCAGAAGCCCAGAGGGAAGCCTGGCTTTAGGTGTGGCTTGGTGAAAGTCTCTAACCACATTCTTAGGGTCCATCTTTAGGGTCAGCCTTCCCTGTAGTCAGTTTTAGCCCCAGGTTGGCTCCTCTTATCACAGAAAGTTATTGTGGAGCTCTAAGGCTCCTGTTCTCATACCATCAAACCCACCCCAAGTAAAATTCTCCTCCTCCCTTTTTAGTTTTGATAACTAATGTGTGCCCCGAGGCCTGAACTGTGGCCAGTGTCTGGCTTAACTCAGTCAGGGCCCACAGCTCCCAAGCTTAGGGCAGGGATTGTCTTTTGGAAGCAGCATTGCTGAGAGCAGGAGAGGGGTGGTTTTCAAATAAAACTAAAACTGCCATCACCTCATATTTTAGGAGGAGAATGCATGCTTTGTGGCAAAAGAGAAATGGTTTGGGCAATGATTGGTCATAGTTGGCTCTAGAAAAAAATACTAAAGGGGTAAAATTTGGTATTTTCTCTTATTTTAAATCTTCCATTTTCATTCCCTTTCTTCCCATTTTCAGGTAATATTTTACTCATGCATAGTAGCTTAAAATTTCTAAAGCAAGGGTCATTGCTAACGTATATTTGGCTTCCACCTACGATGGCTGACATATTGCCGGTCAGCGAAACATCAATGAGCACCAAGAATTGGGTTCTCACTTTGACATATCAGTTTTAGACCTTGAAATTTTAGAAGAAAATAGCATTTTTTAATGTAAAATTATAGGTAGAGTAATAACAGTTAAAGTAAAATGTTACCTAATAGAAAGTGCTAGAGAACAAAAAAGGTTTCATTATTCATCAATTATAGATTGGTAATCTTTTCATTCTCACTCTTGTTCCTTAAAGTAGGAAATAGACACTTGAAATCTAATGTCACCAACCAGAATTATATTTTTATATAAACAAGTTTAAACGATGACAAAATATAATAAAAGTATACAAGCCTATTTTACTTGTTTGTGTATTTTGATCAAGACACACTGGTCAGTTTCTCTCTTCCCGTTGCCACTCTCCTGTTCCTTATTTATTCAGCAATTACTGAGTACTTCCTATATCTCAGGCACTATTTTAGGAGATGGGAACATAAGACCAATGCTTCATTATATCACTGACAATGGAATCCCAACTGTATAACCACAATAAAAATGATATTGTGTCCATGGATTGTAATTAAAGACGAACCATATGTATGTGAACAAGTATAAAGTTATTTCTAATGTAGCAAGGATAATATTCTGGCTTCCAGAAGGAAGAACCAATTTTATTTAGACATACAAAATCTCATCTGAAGGAAAAGATTCTCTGTTTGGAACTATGACTGTGCTCCAGGTTTTTTTCATCACCATCCTTGACTTGTAGTGGAGATTGCTCAAACCACCAGTTGGCAGAAAGAGGATACGGAGCATCTAAACAGGGTTTCCCTAAAATGTGGGACAGGTTAGTAACTTGAGGAAAAAGGCGTCCTAACCTTGTTATTATTTATTGTTCAAGCTTAACTGTTAAAAATAGAAGTTCGTGTTTGTGAAACCATCTTATATTAATACAAATGAGAAGACGGGTATGTAGTTTTTTGGTTAATCTATTTTTTTCCCCATTGGATATTTGAGGCTATAAAACCAGATCCTGAAAAAAACAGATTTTAATGAAATTCCTATAAAAAGATGTCTAGAAGTCTTTGCTTCAGAGGCAGCAAAACAACATCTGATTGGCAAGTGGCCACTTTGGGTTTTCTTCTGCTTGGCCAGAATCCTGAACATTTTACTATGTTCTTGTCTCATATAATTTTTGTGCGGTCGACAGGCAGAATAGTGAGCTATGGATCATGCCTGTCTGGATTGGAATTCTAGCTCTGCCATATGCTAGCTGTGTGATCTTACTCTCCGTGTCTGTTTCCTCATCTATAAAATGAGGATAAAACAGGACCTATCTCATAGGATTGGTATGAGGATTAACAGGATAAATATGTGTAAAGTGCTTAAAACAATGCCTGGGCCATAGTATATGTTATATGTTTGGTTAAACACACACACACACACACTTTCACACTAATTTTTAAAATTTTATATAGTCAAATTGGGATTCTGCCTTTATAATAACCTGATATAACTATAAAATAATATTTTATTATTTGACTTAGCTTTTTCACTGAGGGGTGTTAAAACTTAAAGGATAAGACTCGATAGCTAACATGCAAGTGGGCTTTCTAACTCTTCCGCTTGAGATGCCAATCAGAACCATTCAGTGCACTGGTATTTAACAGATGTTTAATAATGTCCTATTTTTGTGTTTTCCTCAATAAATCCACAATGGGTATAAAAATTCACAAGTAGCATAAAAGTAAAGGGGAAGAAACGTTCTCATTTCTAGTGACAGCTCCCCAGTGGTGTTCAATCTTTACTTCTGCACACATATCAGCAATGGAATACAGAGACCATAAGGAATTGCATACATATATCTGCAAGAAAAGTCTCATCATACTTAGGGAATTGAGGAGTGAAACCAGAAGAATGTCACAAGACGACTGTAACTCTTGTTCTTCATGTCCTAGTACACAAACTTCTGAAGAATGTGGCATTACTTAACCAGGGCAGTACTGTCTGTCTTTCTAGAAGGCATTTAAAAGAATGTGCATGTAATTTAAAATTAAACAGTGTTACTTGCTAGTAACATTTCATTACAGCTGGAACAAAAAAAAAGTGTGCAATTGCTACTGGCATTTAATAGGCTTGGAAAAGGAATGCTAAATCTTTTTGCAAAGAGTGAGAGATTCCTGCAGGAAAAAAAGTGAAATGCTGAAAATGCTGATAGCACATGGTCTTCCTGTATGGATGATCACAAAGAATTCTTTAAGAGGAACCGCTCGGGCCTGGAACATGGGACACCTAAGTTGTGGACATACTTTAATCCTTCGATAGTGACATGACTTTGCAGGAGTTTTGGAATCACTCTGGATATCAGTTTCCTCTCTCATAAATATAATGCTGGTGGCCCCTTTCACCACAATTTCTTTGACTTAAAAGTCTATAGATGATTACTTTGCTTTCTTGTTTAGCAGTAACTTAACTTTTCAGCAATACCCTCTCCAGGTGACAGAGTGACATCATGTCAATCCAGTTGGAGCCACAATTTTGCTAATATTGTCCTGTTAATATTCCAATAATTCTTTAACAAAAATATTTAGTTTTAATTGGAGTAAAAAAATTAAACTTACATTCAATTTTAATGTGAAAATAATTATTCTCTAATTTAATAGATCTTGTACTGTATTTTGTTGTGTTCCTATTCAATGCCACTATACTAAAAACTTATAAAAAAGTGAAAGTACATAACAATTCAGTTATAATTAAAATTATCATATTTTTCATAAATACTAAATAATGCACATAAGAAAAGGCCCATTTGATAAGCAAGACTAATGATCTCTTTTATAAAAATAATTTATCAGCAAATTTTGACCATGTTTAAAGTTGATGAATTTTACTACTTGTATCCTGAACATAATTATAACTATAACTTGCCCCAAAATATTATGTTAAATTTTTAACTTTTTATAAAGGGTTAACCGATGTATAGTGTATTTAAATTTACATTCCGAGCACCTAAAGTTTAGTTCTTTCATTTTTGTTATATAACTACTAATTTTCATGTAGCTGGACTCATTCTACATAAACATTAAATACTGATATTAAAGTAATAAGAAAGAGATACAGTACAATACTCTGCTTTTGCCTTGCTGAAACTCAATGATGAAAGATTTCCCACATGATATTTTTCCTCTTACAAAAAGCAGTTTGTTGTCAATATCATGAAAGTTCCTGTGTGATAAAGGAGGTCACTTATGCTTCTGAGACAAGGTTTCCTGCAAAAGTATTTTATTCATTTTGAGTCAGGAGAGGTGCTGTAAGTGTTCTGCATTCAGTCCATCCTGACAGATTCACTGACCTGGCTTGCAGTTCCATTTTGTGACCCAGAATAAAATGCATGAAAGTTGTTACTGAATAAAAACCGGCAAACTTCAG